>LN483987.1:0-29901 GCA_900002565.1 Culicoides sonorensis
CCCGTCTTTTCAGAAAGCATTTTCTTTTTTAATACTATACGTAATGACTTTTTATAAAGAAAACATATGGTTTGTTTTTTTTTTAAATGTATTATTATATCTGACTTTGTTGAAAGAATTTATGTGGACGGTAAGGATGCATTACAGATTGAAAAAAAATAAAATACTTAGATGACACATAATGTTCGTCGTTTATTTATTCTTATACCCACAGGCAGTTTAAAGAATGATCTTACTCATAAATACACAAGGCCTTTTATCATAAACTGACAAAAATGAGAACAAAGAATTATGAACAAGCTGCCAAAATTAAATTTATTACAAACTGCTTTTAGAACTGAATAACGTTTTTTATATAAAAGTGTTGCTAGTTTTTTTTTTAAAAGTATAACATTGCAACTGCTAGACATCTTTGATAATAAAGCAGTTAACTTAAAATTAAGGAAAATACATCCATATAACACTGTTTTTCAAAATTGTACGTCAAATTTACAAAATCAATCATTGTTTGAAATGAAGGAAATGAATTCATGAAGTTTTAACTACATAACTAAAAATAAATTATGTGCCGAAAAACTATATTTTCAGAATGAAATATGACGCAAATTGCCTTTTTTCTCTCCTATTTCTAATATTATTTTAACATCATTCGAAGGATTGATTTTTGATTTATTGATTAATTTAGTTTTTTTTTTCAAGCTAATTTTTAATAATATATGTATTGATTTACTTAATGTGTTAAATCGTTTATTACCTTTGATTTTACTTAAAATAATAATATTATAAACACAGCCTTTTTATTTATGAAAAATAAATTATCATGCTACACACATGTGTTTCAAAAACAAACATTTTTATTCAAGTGTCTTTTTTGTAAAACAAAAAAAAATAAAAATATTCATCCTTTTTACTTCTCATTACTATTCTTTAACCGTACAAGAAATATTTTGCACTCATATTATGACAGATACTCAAGTCTATTGAAAACCTTTATAAATTTTTCTAAACAAACCCTTCTTCTAAAAATGTTAATCAACTTGCCACAAATAAACAAAATGCTCTAATATTTTTCAATTTTATTCATGTTTACTTGAATATCCTTGCAACAATACTCGTATATGAAAAACCTACGTGATGTGTGATAATAAACATCTAAAACCATCATTGTCCTTAAACATTCGTTTCAACTGGCCTACAGATTGGCTCACTTAACATTCTGATCTAATTGAATTTTTACTTTTCCCTTTTTGGTTGTTGATTATGCAAGAAGCATTTTATATAACTATGACATATACTTTTCAACTTTGCTCTGATAATTTCATTTAAAAAAAAAAACTTTGTATAATACGTTAACAATATTTTTTGGGTTTGATATGATAATCGGTTTCTTTGTGTTTTTATTTTTAGATGGGTGTGCTCTAAATATTATTATGACTTTTAAGGAAAATTCGGTAGTTCAGAAAGAAAATTAATGACAATTTATATATTTTTTTCTCTACAAAATTTGCTTACGAAACTATGTATTTGTTAATGAAATTCAGACAATCCAGATAGTTTATAGTTTATTTTTCCCGATATTTATTTATGCTCTATTACACATGCTTCCATTGAATTAAAAGGCATTAAATGCCGAAATAGAGACTTCGTTAAAGAAGAAATAACTTCTGGATATTTATTTTCACTTGTACTAGAGAATTAAACCAAAACCATCACTAGAAACAAAAAAAATTAAGAGGAACAGGAAATCATAATTATCATGTGGTTGACTTTGTCATCTCTTAATTATTATGATGAAATTAGGTTTTTCATAAAACTAAACGAAAGTTCACAACAAACAAAATAAACACAAAATACTTCGGAAATTGTCAAACCAGATTTGGAAAACAAAAAATATAATAATATTTGAACTTTCAGCCCAAAATATTCAATAAAAACTTTTACCCATCACAACAATTTGTTTTAAATTCGTTTAAATCGTATTGACTGATACATGAAACTTTGTTATAATTACGGTTTTTTGATAAACAGTTGATAAAAACATAATTTTCCAGATATTGATTAGACTTCTCAATCTTATGATATGTTTTGATATTGTATTCTTGTATTTTAAAATAGATTTTCAATATGATTTTTACATTTATTTATATTTTTTTAATGAAAATTCCAATAAGCATATGTATCATTTAATTTGAACACGAAAATTATCACCAATGAATTGAACAAATGGCAACAATCAATAAATAACAATTATGTAGATTGCTTTTATTTAATAAACAAATTACCATTCCAATTTTTATTTAAATTTGTTTTGCAAAACAATTAAAGAATTAATTTTCACATAACTAATTTAGCACCTTTCAATAAATATTAAAAATAATAACAGTATGTTTATGGGAAATTTGCCATTTAATTGATTGGAAAAACATACTATATATGAATATATCATTAATCATTATTCAGTTCAATAATAATTGTGGCTAGGTTTTTTTTTTAAATGTTTCATTAAATCAAACTGTCAAATTGGTCATTGGCCAAAAGAACAATGAATCTATCCAGTTTGATTAATCTTCTGATCTGCGTTACTTAAGCACCTTTTTTTATTTATTTTTATCATTTTGTTTTTTGTTTAAAAGGTGAAATGTTGTCTGATGTTATATATTTTATGTGTATATTATGTAGTGTGAAGATGAAATGAAGATTGTGGTTATTCTTTGGTTGCTAGCATTAAGGAAGGATGGTGGGAAAACACAATTGTTTGTTTTAAGTGGAAAGCCGTGCTGCTATAGGTAACTAATTTTCTTCAACTTAATTTATCTTTTTTATTTTCTTTTCTGTATGTTCAGCTATAAAAACAAAAATTACGGCAACTGCGAAATGAAGCTTGAAATGATAGTCATTAATTAACATTATTGTTAGTTTATCTTTTGTATTTCTAAAACAACAATATAATATTCTTTTTTTCTCTTGTTATACTAAATGTCAAAATTAACATACATAGACCTTTTGATTAGACCATCTCAAATAAAGAAGCAACAAAAAAGTAAACATTAGTAATTTACTTTCATTTTGCCATTTAAATCTTGATGCATGAATTTTTAAGCAGGTTCATAAACACAAAATACAGCAGTACAAAATCGTTTAAAAAACAATGAGGGATTTCAGTACAATTAATTTATATATTATTATGTAATCTTACCTTAGATAATGATTTATTATTTAATGATTTGACTATAATATTCACGCAAATCCATTAATCTTTGTAAATAATAGATATATCCATAAAATAAACCCATGATAATAACAACGTAATTGAATCGACCGTTCGCTCTTTGTTGTTAAAACCTTTTAACTCAGATTTCTTGGCGATAAGAACGTTTATTTTTTTATTACGTATCATATCATATTTATGTACAAAATAATTTTTGGTTTTTATTTATTCTTTAAGGATATTTTGAAATTCTATTTCTAACACAGCTCTATTTAAGAATGAAATAAAACATACAAACCACAAAATTGTTTTTCGATTGAAAACTTTACAAAAAGCCTAACAATAAGAAAAAAAGATTCAATTGTGTTATTTTTAAAATGCATTGTATGTACTATGATGAATTTATTCAGATTTTAAATGTAGCTTTAGAATTGAGTTTATATTTATTTATTTTTAATGTAGTATGAAGAAAAATACACTTTTATAAGCACTTTATCCGTCCGTCAACTCATTAAACAAAATCAAAGTTACTTTTCGTTGCAATTTCTAAACAATAAGCAATACTCCATTATTTTTTTTTATTTTTAATGCTACTTTTGTTCAAAATTAGGATGAAATATAAACATTATAAATAAATTAACTTTTTTCAATTGATAAAAAAATTGGTAATTTGACGAGCAACAACAAAGGCGCCATTTTTTATTATTTACATTTATTGATCCAATAAGCCATTGTATTGAATAATAAAATCTTTTACAATCAATGAACAATAAGACACCCTATTAAAGAAATTTCAGAACTTCAAAACTTTTTAAAATATTTTTTTATCGATAGAGCCTTCTATAGTCCTGTCACGAAATTTTAAATGCTTTTGAATTATTTCGCAATTCAAAAAAAGTTTTTGCATCAATAAAAAAATTAGTTGATTTTGCTTTGTTTAATTTTTATGTATAAAAGAACCCATAACTATTAATGTTGTTGATAATGTTTATATAGGCCACATTTGTTTTTAAAACACACTTATGTTATGTGGTTTTTATCTTCCAACTACTAATCTTATGTTTATCATGCTTTTTTTGTTGATCTTTTTCAAAATAATGTATATTTTTGTACATATGGTTTTACGCCTTAGTTTAGAGCTTATTTTACAGAGTTAGGAAGATAAAAAAAAATTATTTGTGTAAGATGTTCTGTTAAACTTTTTGTTTAAATAGTAAGGTAAAAATGGTTGCCGATAGCTACTTGTTTTTATGAATAAAATTTGAATTAATATCATATTTGCCTCATTTGATTAACTTTATTCATGAAAATAGTACAATGTATTTAAATTTTCTAAAACTATCTTTAAAGACAACGTATATCTTTTTGAAAAATCAATATTATTAAGTCTTTTCATACAAATTTTAGAAAGAAAAAAAGGACACGAAAAAAGGACTTCAACACAATATAAACTGCTAATTAGCTGAAGCAAAAAGAAAAAACTACGCCTCCAAGATATATCTAAGATAACTGGATTTTGAACATTTTAAAATTATTAATAAATTGACAATTATAATACTATTGGTTGTTTTCAATTTTTGAGAGAAAAAAATATTTTCTATAAAAATCTTTTTTCTTAAATATTGTGGTTAAAAATATGTATAATTTTTACTTGTGTTAAATAAGGTACACCGCTATTTTAGTATCTAAAGGATAGGAAAAAAATTCACATTTGCAAGCATCCTTTTAAATGAATTTTCATTTCCTAATGTGTATTGGTCTAATGGGAAATTCACTAAAAAGGTCGACATATTTAATATACTTCCATCATATCTACAACAAAATATTAAAATAGCTATCATATAACATATATTTAAAGTCATTTTTTATATAAAAAACATGAGCACTTATTACTATCATGTCCTCTTAACTTTTGCCGAATAATGGTAATATATTTATTTATACAAGTACTTTTTCTTTCTTTTGAATATTTTGTGATACTAACATTTACCTTCACGAAAGAAGGATATAAAAATAAAAATGAGCTGTTTTGATATAAGCGTATTTACAGTTTAAACCCATATTTTGTAAATTACTCAGTAATTTTATAAAGAAAAAAAATTAATTAGTAATTTAATGAGATTTCCAAACAATACATATTTTTCATAATGACATATAGTTTTGGTGGTACAGAGATGATGGAAAGATCTGCTGAAATGATATCAAAATATTCATTATTTTCTTAGCTCTGAAAGAAAATAAGTGAAAAAACACTTTAATATTATTAGATGTTATAAATGTAAAAAAATTTGTTTTATTGTAGATTTTTGATGTCAAGGGTTTTCCCCATTATAGCCATTATTTTATCGTGGCATATACATATATTGCAGAAATATTTCATCTGTATGTCTTTATATATACTCAAATAATCTATAACATCATGAGTAGTGTATCTTTATTGCCTTGTAAGAAAATTCTTATACCTATTATGTTTTCAATATTGTAACGGTCTTATGTCTAAAGTCTAATGTTATAATATAAAGAAAAGGGAAATGATACTTTCGTTTTTTTTTATTCTTTGTATCCTAACAAAACTCAATGTCACATCTTTTGATACAAACATTTTCTCTTTTAACTTGTAAAACAAAATCGATAAGTCAATTGAAATTTATCTTTCAAATCACTTATATCCAGGGTCATAAGAGTAATCCAAAAAAAAAATATATAAAAACACCTATTTAATTTTAAAAAAAAATTGGGAGTAATATGATAAATGATTAGGGAAATAACAACAAAAATTAAATAAAAATTATTTTGACCTAATATGTTTTGTTGCTTATTTTTTAAATATCAGTTCTATTGATTAGTTAAAATATTACTAACGATTCATTTTATCTTTATATTCAAGATTTTAATGTTTTGAGCTCATTTAAAAAACTCTCATAATATCTTTTGTGAGGGCAAAATCCTATCGTCAATCAATTTTGAAGTATTCAATGAAACTGTAACAAACACTTATTCTTTTGTTTTTCATTATAGTTTTTCGTTCATTGGCACCTAAAAAATAAATGAAGATAAAACAGTAAAAAGTTAATTAACAAACAAACAACAAGCAAATAAATAAAAAAGAAAAATGTTTATCTGAGGTTTGAACATAAATAAAATTTACCCTCATGTTTATTTCTTGATGATGATGCTTTGTTTGATCACGAATGTTTGAATGTATTATTTTCAGTAGCAAGCTTATTTTTATTCAACGTTTTATTTCTATTTTCAAAACACAAGTTTTATTGCAGCATTGGCCATTTTGAAATCATGTTCGTGAAATTTTTTAACTAGTTGGCCTATAACAAGTTATCTTACTAATTCGTTTTTCATTTACTTTTATTTATTATTTTAATAGAACCGTAAATTTTGCCGTAGCTAAATGTTTATTTTTTTTCTCAATTGTATTTCAAGATGATTTAAAATCAAATGATAAATATCTATAGTACTTGCCACAAATTTTATGAAAAGAATATTTGAATTGAGAAGTTCATTAGATTTACAAATCTCTAGCAATTTTTTTCTAACATACAATTTTCGATCAATATCATTTATCTAGTTCTTTTATAATACTCATGACATAAAACATTTTTTTTGCAAAAAAAAAAAAACAATGAGCAAGTGAGAGTTTGTTATATTACGAGAGAATTTACATAAAAACAAACAATTTTATCACGCGTGGAAATCTTTTACACTTTTCAAATAAATAATCTGATTATTTAAATTTTTTTATCGATTCAAATCCAATAACACGTGTTCCAGTTCAAGTAAAAGTTCTGGTATTTTAACCTGTATTCAAATTGTGAGTACAAAAGTCAGTATTCTACAGTGTTAAATTAAACAGTTCTCATCATCTCTACACATCATCCATTATAACTACCTCTTGGGTTTTTTCTTTTTTTCTTATCCAATCAGATTGTGCATTTATCGTTGTTTGCATAAATAATAAGATAACTAAAGGCAAAATCATGAATTTAACACACAAATTTTTTCACAAAAATATTTTAAGTCGAAATGTTAAAGTAGATACACTTTGTTTATATAAAATTATGACACAGACATCCTGAAGAAAATAAGGAAATGTTATAAAAAAATATTCACCTTTATGCGGAAATTTTTATTATAGGCATATTTCGTTGTAAAAATGACATGTGTAGATTATTATCTTTAATACAATATTAGCATCGATTTGTTATTCATGCACAAAAGACTAACACAAATATTTGAATGTAAAAGGTGAGAAGGTGAAAAGAATGAGTTATATCTGATAAAAAATTTAATCATCAAATTATTTTGAAACTTTTTATTTTACAGAATATTGTTACTAGATTTTCATGGTTTAAAGATCACGCGCATCAAAGAACATGTGGGAAAAACTTTATAAAAAAAAAACTTCATTTCATTCATTAAATTATAGAAATTTTTTCATACAATTGAAGAAATGTTTAAATAAACTTCATTTATGAGTTTTATTATATTTTCGTTAAGGCATTTTTTCACATTTTTCTTCCTTAGTTTTTTATTTGCTATTATAAATGTGGTTATGTTTTGGTAATCCAATAAAATGTATAAATTTTTAATATTCTCTGAAATATACGTAGGAATGTATGTAAAATACAATTTATTATTATACAACAACAAAAGAACATCTTAAAATTTTATAAATTCTTATAAACTGGATACCAATATTATTATTATAAACTTGTGCAAGAAAGAAAGACAACGACTATGCAAAAATGAATTTATGCTCAAATTTTGTTACAAGTACCAAAACTGTTTTCCACTTTCTTATTTTGGCTCATATCATTTAGAAAACAACATCTGGTCGGAATTTTTTCTGTCCCTTGCATATATGCAAGAAACTTTTATTTTATATATTTTTTATGTAATTTGCTTCTATAAAACTATACTAAGACAATTGAAAAAAGTGTTGCTAAACGATCACATTTGGCCTTATTGCTAAATTGCTTTCTTATTGTTTAAGAGCTTTATTTTAATATGTATTAAAATATGAAAACAGTGAACTGATCTGAAACCTACTGAAAATATCACCTTTACTGAAACATTCTTAACGTAAATATATATTAATAAAAAGAAAATCTATAAAACAAAAACTGTAACCTAAGTTCACAGACGAAAGATAAAAAAAAATTTGAAGATAAAAAATTATTATTATTGAAACGTTTTCTGTTTGTAAAATGATTTACGCTCTGAAATTTGTTCGTCGTTCTTACATATAATAGGTTGAAAGTCATTGTTATTCTTCTTAAAAACAAAAGACAATAAATTATGGCATAAAAATTTTGATTCAACATTTCTATAATATTCAATGTTTTACATTAAAATAGTCTTTATAAACTTATTGAACAGTAATTTTGTTTTAGAACATTTAATAAAATTAATACATGAATTTCATCACTAAAATATACTGTTTTAACATATATTTATTTACTTTATTAAAATTAACGATTAAATTTTTTTGCTTGAAATAAATGTGAAAACTCACAAACATGTAAATCGATTTTATCATACAAATGTTCGAATTTTTTTACTACTAAAATAACATTTTAAGGAAGAACAAAAATAGAAAAATATGTAACTATAATTTAATTTTTATTACATCGTAAATTTCTTATCCTTTTAAGCAATTTGCGGTAGATTTTTTCTCTCTTTTAATTCTATATGGATCCTTCTTTTAGCATTAAATGCTATTTAGACTAACTTATTGAAAAACTTATAAGATATATATATGATACTTTTCCACCACACATTAATGTAACCTTACCATTTGTGATAATATGTTCAATTTTAAAAGTTTCGTTTCATAAAATATTTTACTCCTGAATTGGTTACCTTTTTCAGTTGCAATGACTTAAACTATATTTACTTATTGAAAAAAAAAAATATCATACCTTTCAAATGAAATATTTAACAAATATTATCCCAAACAGAAAGCAAAATATGTTTTTGATATGTGCATGTATAGCTTCAGGTCAATTGATGTATAAAAGTAAATTGCTTCTCTTTTTTAAAGACTAATCATTATCTAAAGAAACTTGTTTTTCTTTTACTTGATGTAATATTGAACAATTTATTTATTATAAAAGTTTGACTTATTTTATCCTAAAAAAAATATTCCCTTATATCAGTTGGTTAAAAATTAGTGAAATTTGTATGGAACGAAAAGCAGTTAAACGCATTGTTATTCGGAAAAGGAGCCAAACATTAAAATTTAATATGGTATAACATTACAGCCATTACAAAGTTTGCAAAAAAATATAAACATACACAACTTTATTTTTTACCCACCAAAGAATAAAAAATTTATCCAATAATATGATAAATTTACAGAAAAACTTTTACCATGATTAACTTGAATATAAAAATAACATAGTACCCAGTTAAGTAGAAAAAAATATATCACCATCGCAATGAATTGTTAAAGAACAATGACATATATTCTTTTCAGAACCATTGAGTTCTAATATATTAAGACAGCAAAGAAATTCATTCGATCATGGTGAACTGATTTGAGAAATTTTAAAAATAGAATATGAAAATAATTGATACAACGCAAACTATGTGTTTATGGATTTTGTACTCTGAAGATTGAGCATCCAATTTAGGGATTGAATTTAACCTCAAACATCTGACAAATTTTTTTTAATACTTGTGAACTTCTGATATACATTATTTTTCATCGGTAACGAATGAAATAAAAGTAGAAAATAAAACACAATTGTTATCAATTCATTATTATGACTCTGAGTTAACTATTCATTTATCTGTTGTACAATAAAGATATAACGATAATATAATTTCTGTATAAAAAACATATTTTTTTCATAATTAAATGCATTATATGCAGCGCCAACAAAAATTTTTCACTTAATTAACCCTCTTCATAATCCAATTAATGATTGTAAAAGGATTCAACAATTAAGTGCTGAATAAATTTCAGTCAATGCGCGCTTTTGTTTAAAAAGATGATAATTATTTAAAGTTCTAAAGAAAGGAAAACTCTAGTATGTAATGTAAAACAAAGGATGGTGAGTGTTCTATTTAGATAAGTCGTCAAATTATACTGAATAATAAAAAAAATTATTTTCATCATGGCTTGCTTTCTTTTAATTAAAAATGTATTCGGGTATAATTAAAACGGCATTTAAAAACAAATACTTTCTTTAAGACTGATTTAGCAAGCTGAAAAAAAATAAATTCGTTCAAAATTTAAGATCAGAAAAATAAATAAATTTAAAGATAAAAGCTATAATCAAATCAAGGTAAATCAACTTTGCTATAAAACAAATAAAACATATTATTTAAATAAAATTCAACAATCGTGATGATTTTGTTAAATTTTTTTTCTTCTAAAATGTATTTGTAAGTCACATATAAATACAAGAAATGATGTGTTTTTGATTTTATCTTTATTCTATTTTAACATCGTTTGATGTTTGTTCAATTTATTTCAGTTCAATAAAATTTTCATAACATTCTATACGAAAATCAATTTGAATTAACGATCGCTGCACCCTGATTTTAGTGTTTATTTTTATTTTTGAAAGTATTTCATATTTGTTAAAGAGTAGTTCAAAATGCGACAATTTATATTTTCAAATAGTATTAATAGATTATCCCAATTCAAAACGAATTTGCAAGCAACTTTAAATCCGCGGTGAAGCACATCCTTTGAGATTTTCTGATATAATATCAATGATATTCAATTCAGTAAACACTTATGAAAAATGCTTGGAAACATTAAGTAATGAAATAAATTCCAAACATTTATCTTTACATTTTTTTTTGTACTCAATAATATACAATTTATTATGCATTAAAAATGTAATTAGCATAAAAAATAGAAGTCTATAATAATCTAAAATTACTGACCTAAAACGTCGTTTTAATAAATTATTTATCCTTCATTTTAAAAAAAAATATAATGTTTTGTATATTTACTCATTATCATATTCAACCTGTTTTATGTTGTTTTACAGAATTTTTCTTCTTTAAACATATACATATGATAATAGTCCAACAGGCAAAAAAAAACATAAAAATACTTACAGAACACTTTATAGACTTACCGGATTTCATTAAGTAATAAATCTAACACTTTACGTTTTGCAGACAGGAAGTTATATTCCATCTTGTTATTTTAGTGTTGAATATTTCAAAGTCGTATCAAGGAGTAGTAGGTTGTTGTTATTTATATACTTTAGCACATGCTTTTTAATTTTTCCAGAGTATATAATAATAATATAATGTAATAAAAGTATTCTTACAAATGAAGAAAAACACATCTTTATGGTTGTATATTAGATCATTATAGATCCATCCGGCCGGTAATAAACATTTTCCCGTATGTTAGTATATTAAAATGAAGAAAATTGGAAATGGCAGTCGGAATTAAAAATTCCTAAACCATACAATTTATAAAATAAAAATAAAATCATAAATATTATTAATTTTTTTTGCATATCCATGCAATCTATGAAACTAGTTTTTTTTTATTTCATTCCAAATAAATTATTGAATAGTAAATATTTTTCATAATTAGATGTTGTAATAAAAATTATTGTCTTAAAAATTACGATATATTTTATTTTTTCAAGTATTTAAAATAATTTTAGGTGAAAAAAATATTACTTTTCAACTTAACTGAAACAAATTTGCTATTCGAATCGCTATTTTAAAACTAATCTTAATACCTCATATATCATACTACATTCACATTCATTCATGTATAAATTTAAAAGAAAAAATTATAAATTTGAGCCGACTGAATACATAATACATTGAAAACAAAAATGCAAAGAATTAGCTGCAGCAGCCAATTCGGAGTTTGGGTGAGCAAACACGTTTTAAATAATAATATATTTATTTAATTAAAATTTAAAGTTATTATTTAATTAATTATTTCTTGTTTTATTTGACATCAATATACTGTACTTTGGGAAAGAACCACATATAATGGCAAAACGAAATCAATTTCTTGTATGGCATATAATATATAGTAAAATCAAAAATACAATGATACTTTTGTACCCTGAAAAGGGAAAAATAAAATAATACATTTTTACAACAATTGAATTCAATAGATAATGCAATTAATTATTATAAATTGAAAAATTTAAAAGATTGAAGTAATTTGTCACAACATGAATTTTTGATCAAAGGAAAAAACCATGACCTTAACCTGTTTTCACATCTTTTTTAAATTGCTTTAAACTTACTTAACTACGACTTTCTGATAGGATTTTCATCGAGTAAAGTAGGTTCTCCGATTTAGTCGCCCTTTATAGGATATGATCTACTATAAAATACCTCCTCTTATTTAAAATTTCAGCCCAATCGGAGTGGCTGACGAAAAGTTTTTTATTGTGTAATTTTAGCTAAAACATCATAATAATCATGATTTAAAAATGAAAATTGTATCCAAAATTTTTTTTTTTATTTTATTTTATTATTTTTAAAGCTTTTTAAGCAAAATGATTTGGACGAATGACGAATTCAATGATTTGTTCTTATTTTTGATTATACATCAATAATAACTTTTTTATAAATTTAAACATTATATAAAACATCATTTATATGATTATTGATATATTATGAAAATCAAAAAGAAAATCATTGGATTGGTAAAAGGAACTTAAAAACATGAAAAAATAACAAAAAAAAAATAAAAAAAAATTTTGATACAATTTTCCTGTGTAAATCATGATTATTATGATGTTTTTAGCTAAAATTACACAAAAAAAAACTTTTCGTCAGCCACTCCGATTGGGCTGAAATTTTAAATAAGAGGAGGTATTTTATAGTAGATCATATCCTGTAAAGGGCGACTTAATCGGAGAACCTACTTTACTCGATGAAAATCCTATCAGAAAGTCGTAGTTAAGCTTACTTCCTATTTAAAATTTTCAACAAATAATGTATTCTTTTTTAAAGCTTAAAATTAAACATTATTAAAACAAAAAGTTGTATAAAAAATAATTTTGTACAGTTCCCCTTTATACTTTTTCATTTGCAGATTAGTTTACGCCGAGTTAAATTAATTAAGAATAAGCCGACCATATCCTTAAAAGGGTGACTTAATCCGAGATTCTACTTTATTTAATGAAAATTGTCCAAGAAAGTATCAAAAGAACAAAAAAGTGTCCGCATGTTTTAATGCAAGTATACATAGTGATTTTTTTAGTTTTTTTCTTCACACAAAACAAAAATTTTAGATTTTACTTTGACATTATGCATATACACTATAACACTTGTAACAATATAACATTATAACTACAAATGCAATTTGCCAAGATTTCTTGTTCACCGTAAACATTATAATACTGAGAGAGTTTTCATTCGAAAAAAAAAATCTTTATTTTTAATATTCAAATTTTATGATATGATAAGACATTAAAAAACGCAAGAATGGAAATGATGTATTTTATATCCGTTTCTTAAAATTATAGATGCATGGCTTAGTTGTAATATTTTAAAATTGAATTATAATTTCATGAAATCTTTTCTAATATCCAAGTGGATTTTAGAAAAACTTTTGGTTAGACTTATATACAATGAATATGTGTCTAAATCAAATTTAACCTTCATTGCTTTTGGAGGATTTAAAATTTGAAAAGGCCGGTTACTTTAAATTTCCAGTACAAAGCATACTCAGATCACTTGTAAAATTGAAGCACGAATCTAATAAAAAAATTAACGACTTAAAGTGCATATTATGAAGTTACAGGGACTGAAAAGTCGCTGGACAGGATTAAGGTTAATTGTTTTTTTTAGTAATTAATTAGAATTTTATTTAAATATTTATTTTAATATAAGTTGATCAACCAACAATTGTGAACTATAAATTAATTTCACTGTAATTTTCATCCAAAAATACCATTTGGTTTTCCTTTAGAGAGACTTAAATATTGGTCGAAAGAAGGAAGTATTCTTGGTGTTCTAAAGTAGAATTTTCCACGAACACTCATGCTTTATAAAATAAAAATCAAGAAAAAAAATATTGGTTTTTTTTTACACGCTTTATGAATTTCCTTACTCAGTATATACTCCAAATTTTGCTGAAATATTATTATTGCAAAGTCCTAACGAATAACCCATGTATCCTAAGCCGCATGACACTCCAGTATAGTCTGTCTTTGGATTAAGAGATGTTATGAAATATTCAACTACTTTGAAATGACTGCACAAAATTTGATCTAAAATTATAATGTGGATTAAAGAATGATTGGAATTTTAATTCAAGTAAATTACTAAAATGAATAGCATTTTGCGCCACCGGTAACAAACATCCTGGCTGTGGACTACTACCATCCTAAAATTTCATTTAATATTTTTTTTAAGATCTTTAAACCATTTTAAAGACTAAGATTTACATTTGGATAAAAGTCTTGATGTCCCAATGGTATTTGAGCACCAATAAAGGTTTTGTCAGTATGAATAACTGAAAATCGTAGTATTGTTAAGAAAACAAAAATTCAAAATAAACAATGCTTAACCTTGAACAAATTTTGCATCTGTTGGGTCTAATCGTTGATTTTCTGGTTGTACATTTAATTTAGTGAACATTGGACCAGCTGGATCTAATCCAAATATTTGACCAACTGAACCATTCAAATATGCACCCGCAAATCCAGATATATGGGATCCTAAAATTAGACTTAATAATTGAACCAAACACTTCTCAACAACTTACCCATGCTAAAAATCGATAAAGTAAAATAATTACTAATATTATATAAAGTACAAAATTTGACTTATGCAATTCACCTATGGCCAACTAATGTAATGTTATCCAACTTAAAACCATGTTGAACTAAAACTTTAATAAACTCTCCCAAATATTCACCTACCATCTGAGTACTTTCTGCAGCTAATGTATATTCTTGTAAAGCTAATCTGTTCCAGTCAACAGCTACAACATTTGTATCAATATTTTCAAGAAATGCTTAATTAAAATGAATCAATCGGAAAATTTATATTGATTGATTTGTAATAGAATGTCCTTTTTCTTACCAGTTACCATATTTTTTACCCACGTGCGATGGGCGCTATCAAACCAACCATGTATTATAAATGCAATTGGCAATTTGATATCTAATTTTTTACTGATATCTGTATCATTCAAATTAATTTGGCTGTATTTTTGGTAAGCGCTTCAATTAAATAATAAATTATCTTTAATTTCCAAAGTTTTTCTTTACAATTAACATACCGATTGGCAAACCAAAAAGTTACATCTTCTTCAATTGGTCTTGATTCTAAACTTACGGATAAGATTGTGTTTAATGATGCTTCTAATAGATGATTTAATCTATTAACCTTACACAAAAAAATAAAAATTAACGAACTTTGTACATTGATTTATATTTTATACTAAATTTACTATTGAGTAGTCAGGATCAAAAGTTTGACTTAACTTTAAAAATATTGTAATCAAAAGAATTTTAACAAGTGACATCGTTTAAATCTTTGTTTTACAAAAATCATTTACTTACTAATTGAATTAAAATCTTTCACTCAAAATTTTATAAAAAATACTTTTTAGTCCAAAGTTTACACAATTATCAATTATTGAAACGTAAAAGAAAAGAAATGAATTCAAGCGGATTTAGATAAGCAAGCAAGTTATTTTAAAATTAAAAATAAGATAAAATTAACCATAAGTTATCAAGATATTTCATTTGTTCTGAGAGTAATGAGTTACTTTTAGTGACTATAAATTTCATTTATTCATATAAAAATTTATAAGAAAAGAAGATCAGGTACAACAAACTCATTTTATATAATATATTTTTTAGAAATATATGTTGAATTTCTCTTTGACAATACACAGTCTATAAACAGTCTCTTCATTAAATGTAAAAGTAAATTAAAAGTTGCTACATGATTAAAATACTTATTTTGTTCCATACATACTTTATTCTTCCTTAAACGGTTTAGTCTCCAATATTGATATGCAATGACTATGTATTAAAATTAAAAAAAAATACAAGTGTATACCGTAATGTAAACTTGACACAGTTTTATTTATATTCTGATATAATTTTTGGTGCTCAAAACTCATTTAAAACATATGCTACATAACTAAATTTACTATTTAATAACGAGTACTTTATACATATATATATAGTTTAAAATCATCATTAATATTAAATCGTAAAGCAAATTTAAATAGTTTTGTTAACAACTTGTTTCTTCTTTTTCACTGTTTTTACTTTTTAAGTTTAATATACAAGGTGCAAATATAGAAATAGAAGTTGTTTTTATTTATATTATTAATCTTTAAAGTAGCGTTACTTTTTAGAATATGAAGTATATATATAATCAAATAAAACTTTTAATGATCTCTGCTTTTATTTGCTTTCATTTATTGAACTTTGTAAAAAAAAATGCGCAGGCTTTTATAAGTAATTTTTACATTGCAAAAAAAACATTCTTTTTTGCTTTATGAAAACAATATAAAACTTGGATAATTGGACGAACTATTTTTTCTCTGCTCTGTAAGTACCTTTTTTGCTGCTTTATGCGTAAGAACTTCAACATTTTACTTATAACTTTATTTATGCAAAATAACTAGAAATTTTAAATTATCTATATAATACAAAATATATATTATAGTATTCAAGGAAATCACAGTGTAATGATTACCAGTAGAAATTTAATTATAATCAAAATGACTGATTCCCTTAAGAGGGAATTAAATAAAGTTTTGCAAATTCGGCAATGTTTGCGATTAAGTTAAAAAATTGACTTTAGTTGTTATTAATTCACTATATTTTTTTGGAAAAAAAATTCATTTTAACGTATAAGTTGTCTCTAATTAATAAAATTAGAATTTATTACTAGAACAATTGACAGAAGTAGAACAACAAATAAACTACTAAATGAACAAAGCCAAACAAAGATACAGATTTTACAGATACAGATTGTTATGGAATAATCAAATCATAATTATATAATTTTACGAATACAGTGTAGATGAACTTCATTTATAATTTAATTTCTAATATTTGATAAATCAACCAAAATACCGATGGTACTTTAAATTATTATCCAAATAATGAAAAACACGACATTTATATGTTAAAAGTAAGTAAGTTCTCTCATTCCCATGTTGATAAAAAATATGAGGTTAAAACACGTATACATGTCTTCTAACATGATAACGCAACAAGTGTCTTAATTTTAAACACACAATTTTATGTTATCTGTGTTGGCAATCATATATTAAAATAATAAAGTAGGGGAGGAAATTATTATAGTTAATTAAGGTTGACATTATTTCTATTTCTTGAATATAAGTAAACTTTGTTAATTATAGAATATTTTTCTTTTCGTTCGTTGAAACAATGTTGTGTTCCGGTTATTTTCGTCTCATATATTATTATTTGATGAATTTTATACTAAAATATTCTATTATAAAACTATCAAATGATTAAAAAAAACTTCTAGTATTGTTTGTACTTGTTAATTTAAACAATCAAAACACCTTCATCTTCTGGCTTCCAAACCTCTACAAAACACAGTTAATGTTCCACAGGTTTCTCATCTTCTGCATAAGTCTGTATTGCTAAGATGCATGTTTTCAATCACACTGGCATATCCTTTTTTCATTTCATTTATATGGCAACAACAGGCAAAGCCCTAGGCTACAGAGATTTAACATTGACTACTTAATTCTATTCTTAAATTCTAATCTACTAATACTAAAATCAATTTTATCACAGGCTGAATTTAATTCCCTCATCACTCTACTCATGGGTTGGTAGAAAGTGTAATTTTTCCTGCTAGCTTTGACCTCAAACAAGCGGGAATGTCTTGTGGTAACAACTAGACAAAACAGGTTCAGAGAAGATAATAGTTCTGAGCAGTCCAACTTTGAAGTCAAGATGTCAAAATCAAACATGAGCATTGCAGTTGATCGATGACCTTCCAAAGATTCCAGGTTAAAGGTTTGACACATTTATCGATAGTCTAGATTGTTGTGGTCGCGAAGGACGGATTTAAAAAACCTTTTCTGTTTGGAATTTAACCGGTACCCTCGCCTAAACCACACTAATTCCCAGCAACTCCCTTGTGCGAATTACTTACCTTTTAGGTATAATGTTGTGTACATGTTGTAAAAGGCAACTGCTTTGATCTTCCCAAGTTAATTTGTTAATTTGTCATTCAAATATGAAAATAGCCGTTTTAATTGAAATACAGAAACAGGATTCTACTCCTGAATATTTAAATGTTGATCTTTTTCTTGCTAACGTATCAGCGAGTTCATTAACATTAATTTTACTATGTACTGGTACCCAGATAAATTTTAAAATGTTTTTTATAGTAAGTTGATATTTTTTTTTCCAAGCATTTCCAAATAATTTTCGAATTAAGTTTAAATTGTTGTAGTCCAGTTAGCAGCTTTGCTATCTATCTATATAAATGTTGTATTCTTCAAGCATGTTTTTACACAGGTAAATTACATGTACTTCTGTCACAAAAACATTCGCATATTTTTCTACACTTTCGTAAGTGACTGTACTCTGAAGCAATATATAAACCTGAACCAGTGCCGTTTTCAGTTCTTGATCCATCCGTATAGAAGATAACCAAATTGGGCTCAAAATTCATTCAACCATTCTTCTTTTAAACTATTAAGACTTAAAAGCTCTTTGCATGTACATTCCCATTGGTAAATTTGTGCATGATTTAGTTTATGTATCGTAAATAATATGCAGATTGGCCATTTGTGCATTTTAATGCCAGAAAGGCCGCGACTTACCTTATTGTTTGAGTCAAAGAAAGTTAAGTTAAAAAAATCAAACCTTGGTATTCGGTTACAGTTTGGTTAAATAAAAAAATTAAAATTATCTGAGTATAAAAAAATATTAAAATTTTTAACAATCACACAAAAAATATTATAAACCACGCAGAAACATTAAAAATGGGAAATTCTAACCACTGGGCGGTTTAGAAAAGTGCATTTCTATGGGACTCGTTTCATTGAACATAATCAAGTTTTAATTTTAATAATTATACCGCCATTTTGAAAATAACGGTCATTTTGAAAATAACGGTCATTTTGAAAATAACGGTCATTTTGAAAATTTTCCGCCATTTTGAAAAACTTTCGCAATTTGAAAAATTTAAAAAAAAATATTTGAAAAAATCGGACATTTTGGGCTTTTGAACATTTTCAGGCTCTGGAGCCTAATTCTTGAGCCCAACTTCTGAGCCCAACTTTTGAGCCCCATTCCTGAGCCTAATCTTAGAGCCATTAAGTTAAAATTCATTTTAGTAAACTTCTTCACCCAACAAATCAAATTATAAATAATTTTAAAATTTTAACCGTTTTTAACGATTTTTCAGGCTTCGGAGGCTCTGGAGCCCAATCCATGAGCCCAATCTCAAAACTAATGAGTTTAAAATCATCCTTAAGACCTCCTCTGTCTAACAAAAAAAAACCCGACCTCGCTCCGATGGACCATTCCGGAGTTATGGAACTAAATGAGGATCAGAGTGACAGAGTGTCAGAGTGTCAGAGTGACGGCGGACAAACCGTCTGTAATAGTGCATTTTTTCTTACGAAATGCACTAAAAAACACGAGAAATTTGTAATTGGTTCACATTTCAATTTAAAATCAATTCTTTAATTCTTATTATTACACTTAAAAAAAAATTAATGAAACTATTCCATTTGACCGATATTGGAATTGAATGATCTTTCGAGTATTTTTTATAGATTTTATATATTTCATCATTTAAATTAATTTTCTATTAATTTAAGTATGTTTAATTTGTATCATATTTGTGTGAAACAAAGTTGAACAAAATATTATAATGATTTTCAATTATGGATCCGAAAATAACAAGTCACCGGTTAAAAATCATCTGTTTTTATTTTTAATTAATATGAATTAATACAGCATAGAATCAAATCACCGGTTTTATACATCGCTTAACTGCTTAAACAGACAGTCATATGACATATGGACTTCTTTTTGCGAATTATTAATTGACAACCATTATACAGTATCATTCATAAATATTAAATTTTTTTGTAAAGCTTTTATATATTCCAAAAAATTTTCATCCATTTAACGTCCCTACACTTTTCTAGAACATTCGTAGAATAAACCCATTGAGTCTTCTAAAAATAAATCTTATATTCATCAGTTGGTTGCTCTGATTTTTTTAATGAAATAAAGTTGAATATAATCTTTAAACATCAACTTTAATAATTTGATTATCAACAGATTTATTATACAATAATCATAATTTTTTTAAAAATGAGGACTCAGATTTAAAGGTTAACAAGAAAGTTATTTATATATATATATAGTTCAATTCATCCGAATTAGAATAAAACAATATCATGCTTTTATTAGATTTATTTTGTTCTCATATATCTGAATTTAGAATAAATGCGCTGTACCTTTACATAGAACTGAAAATAACAACATTTCGTTAAGATGTACATCAAAAGGGGAAATTGTTTTTCAGGAAAACCTAGTTTGGTACAAAAAGGCAGAGGGGAAAATATTCTACATAGTTGAATATTTTGTAAGCTCCATATATTTTAAAGGTTGATGATTGTAAACATTTTATATCTGATGGCAGTTGCATTCTAGCATTTGAACAAAACGGTTAACATTTGAAAAGAATTTGGTTGCATTATTCATTGTAAATATATTAAAATAATAAAATTGGAAAAAAATACAATTTGATTTATCAAAATAACTAGTGCGTCTTTAATTTGAATAAATTAATTTTAAATTTCAAGAGATGTTTTGATTGTACCCCAAGGAATAAAACGCATTTTTGTGCAATGTAATATACAATCATAAATTTAAAAAATTTACATTACTAATTGTATGAAATATATTCTTACAAAATTTACCATCATAATAAATAAAAAAATACAGTTATTATGCATAATTTATGTATTAATTAAACATAGTTTTAAAATGAATTTAATTGATGTCAATATAATTTAATGAAAAATATTATTATTTATATTATACAGTTTTTGTTGTCACTAATTTTTTAAATGTTAATATATTAACCATGGAAATAATACTTTTATAAAGGATTTAATATCATTCAAATTTTAAATAGTGTTTCCAAGTTAAATATAATATGTAAAATTTCTTATAGTAAAGAAAATCAAAAGGTTTTAAATTTAAGAGTTATAGTTTCAATACTTCTCAGTATTTAATAAAAAATTATTTCGTAATATTTTTTAATTTTTTAAAAATAGAATGTGCAAAAAAAGAAATTGACCAGTATCTTTTTGAATGATACATTTTTAACTTTTATAATAGATGTTTAATATTTATTCTATAATATAACACAAATGATTGTCAGTTGTAAAGTAATACACAATTAAGCATCTATCTTTTTGAATGTTATTTCCTCCTTAATTTAAAATAAGTCCATAATAAAACAAAGTCCTGGATGTCGGAAATATTATAAAATACATGTTAACATGACAACCATATGTAAAATAAAGTTATGATATGTAAATCTACTTAAAATTTAGATCCTTCAGACATCATCAACTGTATTTCAATCTGCAAAAATTTATTCTGATCATCTATATAAAATTATAGTTGAAGTTAAACAAAAAGGCATCGTTTGAGTGTATTTTTCATATAAAACAATAATATTGTATGGTCAAAAAGCATACAAAACTTCAAAACTATCAAAACATTCTAAAAATTAGTTAGGTATTCAAAGGATACTAATGTTTAACAGTAGCTCAGTTATTATTAAAAAAATGTATATCTTCCACCATTCAAATAACAAAATGTTATATTAGTTTTAAATAGAAGTTTTGAAGTAAACTCTTTGTTATAACAATTATTATATATAATGAGAATGAAAGATAATTTGCATCCCAAACTACCCATTGGCTATAAAAGTGAGATTGGTATAATTTCCATTATGATTATATGGTTGTTAAAACAATCGTGCTTGTGTAAACTAAAATAATTTCACTACTCTATTTAAATCGTTTTAGAAATTTCGAAATGCATCTTTTATAGCATTAATAATTAGACTTTATATAGATTGCCAAATAAGTTTATATTGCATATTTTTTGTACGTCAAGTGCAATACAATTGTATTAGGTATCTTTAATCTGAGTGATGTAATACACAAAAAGTATTTTGGTCATTAGGTCGATACAAAAATTCAATTTAAAATTTTATCAACTCAATAATAAGGCTGTTACAATTTTCCTTTTTTGTTTCTCGAAACAGTCAACCTCAAAATATTAAGAATGAAGACAGAGTAATAAAAAATAGTAATTGAAAATTAAAAAAAAAAATTTGAGAACTTCGTTTTAAAAAATATCTTTAGAGTTAGAAGGCAGTTCACACCAATTGGCTATGGCGATCTTGAAAATCTGCGTTCGGTTCCCTGTTCGGTTCATAACAAAACATAACACACCAATTTACAAATTTTCTCATCACTCCTCCCTCGTAAAAAAATAGTGTAAATATTCAAGGGAAAGTGATCAAAAATTTAAAGAAAATTATAACCAAAAAAATTTAATAAGAGTTTCGGATACTCTGCAATTAAATAAATAAAAATTAACGAAACTTAGAGTAGAAGTCTTTTTAAAATTTATCATATTTACACATAGTTTCGTTTAGTATTTTCTATTTTTTTCAATTATATTTAATGATTTTATTTTTAATATTCCCTTTTTTCTTATGTGAAATTAATAAGCAGAAGGAGACAATGAAAAAAAGGAAAATTGAAACAGCTTTATAAATGAAAAATAATGTAACATTTAAAAGCTACAAATCAAAATTCAATTACAAATTAAGAATAATTTCTTGGTTAATCCAAAATTTCGGTTAAATTAGTCATTGTTGGGATCGCCAATTAATTTAATTTAATAAAAACAACCATTTTCAACTTTTTTTTTTATAATGTTACATATTTAGCCTTAGACAAGAAACATTAAAAATTATATTAAGTTTCAAATGAATAGAAACAAATAATAATAAAATGATATGATGGTTTAAAATAAAAATAGAAATAATAAATTAGTGAAATTAAGGAGAATGAAAGATGGTTTTATTCGCAATAGCAGGTGCAATATTTGCACTCCAATTAATACTAAACGTTCCAGGTAAGTTAGAAAAACGTTTTTTTTTTCTCATTCTAAAACTATAAAACGTATATATAATTTTAATAAAACTGCAAAAAATATTATTTTAACAAAACCGCTTAACTTATTTTTCAATTGACAAAAATATTGAAATTTCATTAAAAAAACAAACTATTTAACAATTTAAGGTATTTTTTAAATTATAAATAAGGTGATTCCAATTTTTCTTCCATGTTTTGGTTTTTATGACAGTTGGGGGAATATTACAGTTATTCAGAAAAATATGTATTTATCATAATCGGAAAAAAAAAATCATACTTTTAGCTGTTTTTTATAGATAGTTTCAAATTAAATCATTAAAATAAATTCTTTTTTTTTTTTTAATTTTTAATACCAGATCGAAAAAAAAATTGCAGAGGCCTTATTGAAAAATTAATTATTAAATTTTTGGTGACCATATAAATAAAATTTGGTATTGAACAGAATTTTAATAAAATAGTTTTTCTTTTGAATGATGCATATTTATTTATTATACGAAAAAAAATATGTATGTAACAGAAATCTCATGATTTAATAACTTTAATCATAATGGACCAGAGGACCAGGATTGTAAACTATATAAATGAGATCACTATTTTATGAAAACTGAACACGGGTAGACTCGAACATTTCTACCTTAAAGAGAATAGTTCTTTGCTTTTTTTAAATTATTTCTAGGCTACCGTTTTCCAATATTTTTTTGGGCCTTAAATTATAACACTAAAATCTGTTTAGTACATGTTAAAGCTAGCCTCGAAAAAAAATTCATAGAAAATGTGCAACTAAAGTAATATAAAAACTTTGTTAACATGGGTTTCAAAATATATTTGTAGTTTTTCTCGTATTTTTGATTCAAAAGAATTTTCGAAATCGTACATTCATTAGAACATTAAAGTATTACATCAAGAAAAAATAAAGGTCTAAGCAGGGATGAAAATAAATTCAATAATCATGTGGTGCGAAGCAAATAATAATTAAACTACAAATATCATCATATTTAAAGGTTATAAATTATCTATCATTTTACGAACAATATAAGGTACACACGCGTTAACTGCTTCCAGTCACGTAATTCTATTCAATTGCTATAGTATGTGTTGATATAATATATATCCTCGTTGGTTCATATTAATGTAAAAGTTACATAGCTTTCAAACAAAAGTGCAAAAGTTACAATATCCGTTAAAAGAAAATTTGTTTTTCTTTATCGACAAATTGCTTCTATTATATGTTAATTGCGAAGAAAAATTAATTTGCAGTTTTTGTTAAGACTTATTTTTTTTTTATTTTAAAGTTACAAATAAATCTGCCCTTGCAGACAAGAACGACGCACCTACATTATTGGTCAAAATGACTTTATGATCAAAAAGGTCATTTAAGATCACGTCAAAGCATATACCTTTGAAAAACATCTTTTTTGTTCTACTTTTGTTTTACGAAATCTGAGTTTTGATAGCTCGATTTTCGCAGCCTTCATATTCATATTCGAAAGCATAAAAAACGCATATAATAAATATATATAATATAAGGGCCATTACGAGCAGAATCCAACTCATCGAGGATAGCGTTATGTTTCAGATAAAACTTAAAAACCAACCAAAACCATTTATTAAAAGCCCTCTCAAATATAATGTGCTGTAGAATTAAAGTCACTAATGATTTAAATACGATTTATATTTTCTAATAACTCTCACATAGCTTCAGGACAATTGGTTCTTCTACAAATTAAGTACTTGTTTTAGACAGTTTAACAAACAAAAAATAATCTTGTTGTATTGAGCCCGCTTGTCTATTGCGAATTCCGAACAAAGAAATTTATGAACATTCTTTTTACCTGCAATTTAAGGCTAATCAGGCTCATAAAAATTATCTCAGTTTGTAGATTTTGTAGGTGCGTCGTTCTTGTCTGCAGTGGCAGAAATAGTAAAAAAAATGTATCAAAATATTTTTAAAAAAATTGAATATGACAATATTTAAAAATGCATTATTAAATATTTGATCTAAAATTTATGAGTCTTAAACAAACTATTCAAAACTGCTTAACCCTAGAAATAATAATAATGATTAAAAATTATTTTAGGAAAATTAATCCAAGAGTCAAATCATTCTGTGATTTTTTAAATTATAAGTTAATATAATTTTTTGTTGGCATCGACTTTAAAAATATAATAAAAAAAATAACTATATATAAACTGTACCAGCTCAATTTCTGCAATACTTTTTTTATTTGGCAGTTTGACTGAAACAAAAATTGAATGTATGTATTTTACGATTAACCATCAACGATACACCGCCTTAATAACAAAAGTTCTCTTTTGATACATGTGTAAGACAAATTGGTGCAATGATTGTGTTCATTTGATTTGAAATGCAATTAAACTTGTACTAATTCATGTTGTACTGTTTTTACATGTTTAATTATACAAATAGATTATCTGTCTGAATGGAGTGACGTTTAAACACAAAATCTATAAATCGAATGCGACATTTAAATTTACGGCCAAGAAATTGTATTGATGTTGTTTATTAGTTTAAATTCATACAATCAATTTTCTATTTAAGCGCTTTGTTTTCAAACTTTGAGAATTACCTGTTAACTTTTAAATTTTTCTAGTTTTTTATGAGTAACAAAATTTAAGTTTCGCTATAAAATAATTTGATGTCGCATTGCAACTTGCTACAACATCTAATATGACGCCGCCGTTAATTTGGCAAAAATAAATTAAATTAAATAAAGAAGCTTTTTTTACTTACCTAGACTTTAAATATAAGGATTAAGAATATCCAAACAGATTTATAACATATCGTAGTTAAAGAAATCTTATGTCAAAATAACATGATTTTTATTTTTTCATTGGTTTTCATTCAAATTTTGAGACGCAAATATCTTATTTCTTACTTTTTATTCTAATTTAATGAATTGTATTAATAAAATATAAAAGTAAAAAAAATAGCTTATTTAATTTTAGCCTCGATCGGACACCATAATATTAATCTTCTTTACAATACTTTTATTTATTCATAAAAAATTATAATAAATTAATTTGTTTGCTATACGACACCAAATTGAACTTAAAATTTATATTTGATTCTAAGGACACCCGTATTTTTAGAAAAATTAACCTTTTTCTATAATTTAACATATTAATGAGAAAAATGATATTAAAACTTGTTTTTTTTTTATTTTATTTTTAGTTTCACTGTGTGTAAGTTGGGAAGAATGGTGGACATATGATGGAATTTCTGGTAAGTTTCTTCTTGGATTTTATTTTATAAAAATAAGAAATGTGTTTTGCAAATCTTTAACTAATCTAAAGTGCACCATTAAGAAATATTATATTTATTATTCGGTAATCAATATCAATCAAATATTAATTAAATTACTTTAACTTATTGGAAAAAATAGCGTTACCTTTGATTTTTTAATCTCAACAGTGAAGTTTTAAATTCCTAAATATTTAAAGAAATTCAATTAAAATGATAGATAACTTTAATACAAGTAAGATTTGTAATTATCCAAAATAATTATCATTTTATAATTAATTCTGCCACATACTCTAAGAATATGAAATTATAGAAAAAATAGGAGAAGGATCATTTTCGGAGGTTTTAAAAGTTAAACACAGATTGAATGGAAATATTTATGCAGCAAAAAAACTACACAACTTGCATAAAAAGTATATTCAAAGAAATTGTGAAGATAATCATTAAAATAAGTTTGTATTGCAGTGCGAATGACATGTTAATGAATAAAGAATTACAGGCCCTTAAAAAACTTGATGAACATCCAAATGTGTTAAGTTTAACTGATTGTTTTTTGTAAGAATGCATTGCTTCTTCAGAATTTTTTGACTAATATATTTCATTAAAATTATGTCATCTAGGAACTTAAATGGATCTTTACTTTTTGTTTTTGATATTATGGATTGTAGTATGTATGACTACATCAAAAATCGTAAAAGACGACTTTCAGAATTACAGGTACAACATTTTTTATACCAGTTGACTTGTGGACTGCTGCATTTGCATAAAAATGGATTATTTCATCGAGATATCAAGCCTGAAAACATACTAATTAAATCAAATTTAGGGGTTGCAGTTAATCCACTTAAAGTATGTCAAAAAAAATTGAGAAACATTTTAAAATTTTTTTTCTATAGACAAGAATTTTAAAGCTTGGAGATCTTGGATCTGTATGCTTAGATCATACACTACCACATTCCGCTTACATATCAACTAGATGGTATAGAGCTCCTGAGTGTTTATTAACAAACGGATATTATGGACCAAAAATTGATATTTGGGCATTGGGATGTTGTTTTTATGAAATGCTAACTTTAAATCCTCTATTTCCTGGAGACCATGAGTTAGATCAGTTGTACAAAATTCATGAAATTTTAGGAACACCAAGCAAAAGTTTATTAATGAAATTTAAATACAAACACAGCGATTTTGAATTTCCTTTTAAGCCACCTTTGCCATTTCATAAACTATTACCAAGTGTCAGCCAATATGGTATAGATATTTTATGCAAGATGTTAACGTATCATCCAGACGCAAGAATAAGTGTTTATAAACTTATCGATCATATGTATTTTGAAGATTTCAAGTAGGCATTAATTTTATTTCGTTTTTTCTTGAGCGATAAATAAATGTTTTGCCGGACAAATTACGTTTTGGGGGTATAGTAAAAGAGAATAAAAATGACCTAATTGTACACCAAATCAAATGGCGCCCAATGACCCATGAAGTTAAGGTGCTCTAAATAACTAAATAAACGAACTTTACACTGATAAGGCGCTTTTGGGTGCTCATAAATATGGGATTTAAATTCATTTTACGCGATGATTTCGTTGCTCATAAAATTTACAGCTAAGACTGATTTTTAATGTGTACTGGCAAAATATTTATTAATTATTAAGAACGATCTTTTCATGTTTTTTTTAACTTTTCAGTAAAACATCCAAAAGAAAAAAAATCGTTGATAGAGAATGTCATTCACAACATAGTATGAAAATGGTCATTAACAAAGTATGCATTTTTTTTTATTATGTTAGGAAAAGACTAATAATTGATTTTATTTTGTTGAAGAAATGTCATGTAACCCATTCATGCACTGATATAATACAAAGGAAGAAATCATTTATTTAAAGTTTAGTTTTTACAAATTTAGTGATGGAAAATAAAAAAAAAAATAATATAATAAGATACAGTTCAAGAAACCTTTGTGAAAACTACCTTTTTCAAACGTTTTTCAGCTTGAACCAAAATAAAACTGTATTAAGAGTTTTTTTTATTAAACAAAAACTGAAGCCAACTGTTAATAATGCAAGGCGTCTGACTAAATTCTCACGATTAATTTTGGTGGATCATCTTTGTAAAGACAATGAATGTAGAGAATATTTGCGAATGTACTCATACAGCATTATGAATAAACATAATATTTCTGGTTTTGTCTTTCATGAATAGGATTACGTTATTTGAATATATGCGATTAAAGAATGGTATCAAAATAATAATTACAGAACTTTGTAACCTGAATTTAAAACCTGACTAATAGAAAAAAAAAAACAAATACACTATTCTATGGACACACACCTTTTTTGTAATTAACATATTATGTATATCTTGAAAATTATTAATAAAAAAAATATGTATAAAATACATTACACCTATTTTGTAACTCAATTAATAATTGCATTCGACTTTAAAAAAATATTTTATTTATTTTATCTTACTTTACTGTAAGTTGAAAACGCCCCGCAGTTCAAATGAATTTGGTCCGCAGACGGAGATTTTTGATCGACGATTACAATGTGTTTAATGAATGCAATTTCTTACGAATTTCCTGTTTATCTGGGCATTGTTTTAGTCTAGGCATATAATGCTGGAATTTTGCGGGGCGTTTGCAGTGTAGTTTAACCAAAAGTATGTTTGTGATCAAAAAATAGTATTTCATGATTCCAGATTATTATCATTTATTCGAGTTCGCTTCTGTGCAAAGCTCACCTGAAATTTAAGAAAATGTTGTACCGTCTGTTGAAGTTGGCTTTATTCCTCTAAGTGTTTTACAGAACTTCTGGAGAATCATTGTCCCTCTACGATATCTTTTTTATATCAAAATTCGTAGAGATTTATTTTTCTTTCTGCGTTCTAGAAAAAAAAACACTTTTTAATGGTTAGAGTTTACTTTTTATCTATCATCTACAGAACTTTTCATTTTCATTTGTTGTTTTCAAAATTGTTGTTAAGTTATTGATTTTTACAATGTGAGCTCCTTCAAAAAAAACTAAAAAAATAAACCTATATAGCAAAACAATTGCAAATATTTTAAGTTTCATCATATGAAAAGTATTAAAAGAAAACCTTTTTCACCGTGCATACCACATTACCTCATATCAATTGAATTTTTTTTTGTTTTTTTTAGGTCCAGCTTTCTGGGGTTTAATAAACCCAGAATGGCATTTGTGTAACAAAGGTCGTAGACAGTCTCCTGTTAAT
>LN483986.1:14966-29027 GCA_900002565.1 Culicoides sonorensis
AAACGCTTTTAATTCTAACTATCTAAACTGAATAATTTTAATAATGAGAACCCTATATATTGATTTTACACTGTTAATTTTTTTACTGATGTGAACTTCGTTTGCTTTGAAACGAACATGACAGTTTTGTTCGAAACTTTTAAATTTCTCGTTCAATTTGGATTAAAATATGCATCTTAGCTAAAGTTTCAAAGGCTTCAAAAATTACCTACAACTTTGTCATACATCACTTTGTGCAATTTTTTTAAAAAACATGTTTTTGCAGTTTTTCAGTTTTTTTCTCCTTGTAAATGACAAAATAAAAGCAACAGGTGATTCTAGAAAAAAATCAAAATATCATTAAATTTTTGCAATATCACTTTCAAGAGTTCAATTTTTGAATTACCGAACTGAAATGTCATAGAATTGCTGATTAATGTTTTTTAAGACAATGCTATCAAACTTTCTTTTTAAATTTTGATTAATTTTCTTATCTTATTAAATAATTAAAATTGCATAATATTATTTATTCAAAAGAAAAAGAAAAAAAGTGATAACATTAACCTTTAATTTCATTAAAACATTTAAAAAACAAATTTTGTATTTGTAATTCCATTTTTTTTAATACATTTATAATGTCTTATCATCACTTTGGGAGATTATTTTGCGTCATTTCATCTCACATCTGTCTCATCTTCGGTTGTTTTTTTTTTGAGTTGTCTTTTAAAATAATCGTCAAACAAAAAAAAATCGTCAAACAAAAAAAAATCTCATCGTAATGTCAAATTCAAATAACGTTTTATGGGGTGGTGGATTCCTTGAAAAACCTAACAAGTCACTTACTGTCATGAACAATTCCCTGCCATGGGATAAGACAATTTGGGAGGAGGATATTCAAGGAAGTCTCGTTTATGCCGAAGCAATTTATAATGCCGGTATTTTAACTGAAGAGGAATTCAAGGTAATGAAACGTGGCTTGCTTGAAGTGAAATCTGATTGGGAAAGTGGGAGAATTCAAATACTCGATACTGATGAAGATGTGCATACGGTTAATGAACGTGTATTAACGGAAAAAATTGGATCAACTGGAGGGAAATTACATACAGGACGTTCGCGAAATGATCAAGTTGCTGTCGATTCAGCGCTGTGGCTGAGAAATGCAGTTAATGTGACTAAAAATAAAACGTTATTTATTATTGAGGCGATAGTTGAACATGCAATTAATTATTTGGATGATGTCATAATACCGGGTTACACGCACTTACAAAAAGCGCAGCCAATTCGATTTTCTCACTGGATACTGTCATATGGATTTTTCTTCCAGGTATGTCAAAATTTCATTTTACTGTTTCAATTCATTCAATTCAACAAGAAAAAATTAGGCAGATGCCAGAAAATACGACAACATAATCGACCAAATTAACCAGAACATGCCATTGGGCAGCGGTGCAATCGCAGGGAATCCATTTAAAGTTAATCGTCAAAAAATGGCTGAACAATTGGGTTTTAAAAATGTAACTTCAAACAGCATTTATGCAGTGTCAGATCGGGATAACATAAGTAAAAATTTTATAAATTGAGATTTTTTACCTAATTCACATTCAATTTCAGCTGATTTTCTGTATTTCATGTCATTAAGTGCCATTCATCTAAGTCGTTTAGCTGAGGATTTGATATTGTATGCGACAAAGGAATTTGGTTACATTTCGTTATCACATGCGTTTTCAACTGGAAGTTCACTCATGCCAAACAAACGAAATCCAGATAGTTTGGAGTTAGTTCGTGCCACTGCGGGAATTCTTCAAGGAAATCTGTCAGGTTTCATGACACTCCTCAAAGGCCTTCCCTCATCATATAACAAAGATCTTCAATATGATAAAAAATTACTGTTTGATTCATTTAACCAACTTTGTCTTGCTTTGGACGTGACTTATGGTGTCATTAAAACCATGAAAGTTAACAAGGAAAGGTGTGCTAAAAGTTTGTCGTATGATATGCTAGCGACCGATGTTGCGTATTATCTGGTAAGTGATCCACAATCAAAAAAGTTGAATGTTTTCAATAAATTTCAAACTTATATTTAGACTAGAAAAGGAGTCCCATTCAGACAAGCTCATCACATTTCAAGCAAAGTAGTGACACTTGCTGATACAATGAGCATTGGAATAAATCAAATTCCTTTAGAAGAACTGATAAAAATAAGGTAAATTTTTTTGAAAAAATAATATAATTTTTACATTAAAACAAAATTTTGTGCATTTAAAGTCCATTTTTTGATGCAACTGTCAAAGAAATCTGGAATTTTGACAAGAGCTGTGAGCAGTATTCAGCTGTTGGTGGTACATCAAAAGTTTCTGTTATGAAACAAATTGAACAACTTGAGAATTTTGTTCAAGTAAATAAAGAAAAGTAAGCATCAACTTTTGAATAACAAATTGCAGAAAATTTAAAGGAAGTAAACGAAGAAAAGATGGCAATCAACTGCAATAATAAGTGAAAAATAATAAAAATTTACATAATTTTAATTAAATTGAGCGAGTTTTATTTGAATAAATTTTTTCTCGTTAAAATGAGAGCAGGAAATTTTTTCTTCAATGGACTCCAAAAGCGTATTTCGTTCCTTACTCTGAATCTTTGTCTGAGTTGGTTGCAATTCGCTTTCAATTTTGTTTCTCTCTCCCTCTCTTCACATTTCCTTCTCCCTCTCTCTCTTGATATGCCTCTTTTTTTCTCTTGCACTCTTCTCTAAGCTAAGACCTATCTCTCTGCATCTTTCTTATTCTTTGTGCCTTCCTCTCAATCCATATCTCCTCCTGTTTCTCTTTCCGGATCTCTCTCTCTCTCTCTCTTGATATGGCTCTTTTTTTTCTCTTGCACTCTTTTCTAAGCTAAGACCTTTCTCTCTGCATTTTTCTTATTCTTTGTGCATTCCTCTCAATCCGTTCTTCCCCCTCTTACTGGATCTCACACTCTCTTTTATTTCGTGTCCCCTTTCCACTCTTTATATCTCCAAGTTTGCTATTTCACTGCCCGTGTCTCCTCTCCTCTGTTCGGAACTTCCCCTCTCTTTCCGGATCTCCTTCGCTCTTCATATCTCTGCCTTTTCTTGTCTCCTTCTCTTTCTTGATATCCCCACTTTTTTTTCTCTTCCACTAGCCCTTCTCTCTGTATCTTTTTTATTCTCTTTATTTCCCTCTTACTCTGCTTCTCTCTCCTTCTTCTTTTCGTTTTCTTGCACATATTTCAATTCTCGTAGGCAACAGTCAAAGTAGTCACAAAAAGATTCTTTTTCAAAAATTCTCTTAAGAAACCACAAAAGTAAAATATGATATTTACCGAAAAACAAAATTCAGTTGAAAAGCAAATAACTGTAAAAAATTTACTTAAGAACTACTTTTATTTAACTTCAAAATTGTAACAAAACGCAAATATTTCCATTCATTTATAAAAACAATCAGTCTTATTTTCTTCGAGTTTTACTTTCAATCCCTCGTCCTTTTTAAACATAATTCAATTTAATTCAAAATCATACATGTAAATTTAAAGCTTCACCCTCACATTTGACACTTTATTGTGGTTTAGTGGCTTAGCAATTATTTTATTTATTATTTCGCTCATTTATTTCCATTTAAATTCATATTTTGCGTACATTTGAAATGAGAAAATTCATAAAATGCGTGTGAAAATGATTGCATGCCACTATTTTTTTTTTGTTATTTATACATTGTAATCTGATATGTAATTCGTTGTTTAATTTTCAAACTCCAAAATTCAATCTGTGTATGTGTTATTTTGGTTATTTCCTAGGCAAAATTACAAGGGATTAGAATTCAGACGGATACACACATGAAAAGAACGTGAAAATGAACCAATGTTTTGTGGTAACTTTGTTCATTATTTAATTGAATTTAATTATTATGTCCATTGCAATTTATTTGATGGTGGTGGTTCGGTACTAAAATTTACCTTTTTCTCGTTCGTTATTTTTAAAGGAACGTGTTACAATTTTTCATCATATCATGCAACAATCTGCAAGCATGCATAAATGAAATATAGGGAAATTTTTTTGAGTAATTTATTGAGCAATATGGAATGACTTTATTTTACTGTGAGAATGGAAATATATTTTAGTATTTTATTTTAATTGAAATGCACGTGTTTGAAATATTTTCACACTGCATGGATTTAATGAATTGGAGTATTTTAAATATTTGTCTTAATTAGAATGTGTGAATTATTTCAATGACATTCCTTTTGATTTAAGGTTTTGGCATTTTACTGGAGACGCCCGGTAATTTTTAATTTTATAAAGGAAATGTCTAATTCTGCGAATGTCTGGTTATTTTTCAATCTGTAATGAAGACGCCTGGTTATTCATCAATCTGTTATGCAAACGCCTGGTTATTTTTTAACCGGTAATGGAGACGCCTGGTTATTTTAAAATAGGAACGTAAAGCGCTAATGGTTTCAATAAAAAAATGCAACATATGTTCAAACAACGAAACTCATTCATTGATAAAAAAAAATATAATTATTCATATTCCATCATTCATATCAAATAATCTCTCATAACTCGCATTCATATGAAATAGAATTGAACCGATTCATTCAAATACTCATTCGCTCTATCGTTTCAGTGTGTTCTCAATCGTCATCGTGATTAAACGTTTATTTTTATTCATTGTTATTATTTCAAGTAAAAAAAAAAATAATCATAATAATAACAATAATAATACAATCGTGATTTCTTATTTACATTAAAAAATTTATACGTTTACTAAGATAAAAATTTTGTTGCATGTTTGAAATTGAATCAAAACAAAAATAGCTCGACTGATAAGAAAAGACCGCGTATTACCTTTATCAGTATCATCCATGATAACAGTTGACATTTGTTATTGAAATTTCGTTCGGATCACATTTAAAATTAAAATGACCGAAATTCTAGGAAAAAGTGCTGAAGAAAAATATGAATATGTCTTGGAATTACTTGAAAAAAGTGAGATTGGTGTATCAGATGGAAATGTTCAGTTAAGACGATATTTGGAGCAAGTAAAAAAAATCCTGGCAGAACGATTGAATGGTAATTTTTTTTAAAAGATTGAGAAATTTAATTCATTTTTATTCACTTTCATTTATCAGATGAACCACATTGGAGCAAAATCAGCAGTGAATGGCTCAATCGGAATATCAACAAATTATTTGGAAAAAATTGGGAGTTCTTGGACTTTGGTCTTAAATTACTCGGACTTTTATGTCGCAATGAATCAATTTTCAATGATTTTTTACATGACGGCGTTATACAACAGTAAGGTTTTAATTTTATCAACATTCTCTTATCATGGATCTTATCGGGATTGTCACTGCCTTTAAAAATTGTATCAAAGAGAAATTCGTTTTATTAAAATTCGTTAAATTTATTATGATTTTAATGAAAATCGATATCATATTAACCAAGTACCGAGTATATTCAAGGTCATTCATTAATAAATAATGATTTTTTTGTTGATTCATGGTCAGAACTCAATTAGAAGTAGTTTGTAATTGATGTTTATGTTTGATATTCAATTGAAAATGTTTATATTTACATAATTTTTTTACATTTTCAGAGTAATTGAACATCATGCCAAAGGTGAATTAACAGATGCCCGCTTAAATCATGCTTATATTGTAATTCTTCGTTCTATGGCCACACACGTCTCTGGTTTAGAGCTCATTAAACAGCAGCAACTATGGAGTGTTTGCTTTGAAGAATTCAAGCGTACCACAATTTACTTGAAACGTGAATCAGCACGTTTACTTAATGACATTCTCCTACAATTAGATGGGGCAGATGATGAAATGGCATTGAAAGAAGTGTTAAAAAAGCTTTTGTTGCCTTTGCTTGGTGATATTTGGCTTGATTCTGAACATATTACTGTAAATGACCAGGAAAATAATCAGACTTTGTTTAAGATGCTTGAGAGATTGGAAGATCTACTGATTATGATGTTCAATTCAAAACAAACAACAAAATTAGCATATCATTTAATAGTTGGATTCAATCTTGAGAACAAATTATGGGGATGTACAGTGGCGTGTGTTAATCAAGATTTTCAGATTAAACTTCTACGTGTGCTAAGTTATGCCAATGTTATCTTGTATGGATACACAGAAATACCTGAAAGTGATAAAACGACTCAACGTCCTACCGTGCGTCAATTTTACATTAGATTTTACAACATGATTGGATTTTGCATCCAAAATCGAGATCCACATTCAATTTTAATGTTGAACGAGTTGACAAACCACTTGTGTTATTGCATGGATAAAAAATCACCGGCTGATATTCCGGGAACTCTCAATTTGAATTTCGGTGATCAAGTTTTAATACTGCAACTGTTACCAGTTTTATACAAAATCAAAAAATTGCAATGTGAAAAATCACAATTTTTGGAAGAATTTTGTCAAAAACTTTTCGCTACATCCTGCGAACAAACCGTGCGTCACATGTATGCCTTTCGGGATGTCATCAGTCAAACTTCATTGTGTCATGGTGTGATTGCAGTGAAAAGTGTTAAGGGTTTAATATCAATGGCGAATTACCTGAGTCCGAGTAGAGGCATTTTGGTATTTCAAGCGTTGGTTTACATTTTAAATGAGTATGTGCCTGCAACGAAAACAACGACACTTCCAAATGGTGTGAGGAAAGTGGATCTTGTACTTGAATGCTCAAATTTATTGTCAACGATTTTTAATGGCCTACAAACATTTGTACAAAAATTTAATATTTCATGGAATGATTGCGTGGAATCAACTTGTATTTTTCATCTTTCATTGACACTGTTGAATAATCCGGGATTGTCAGGACGATTATCAGTTCAAGCCCTCAATTTGGTGCGAATTGCAATTGAACACTTTTTATCACCGAATATGGTTTTGTTGATGGATAATTTGGAGGGAAGTACGATGGAAAAATTGGGACCAACTATTTTGAAACGATTAAATGACAATGAGAGTGAGGTGAGAGATGCCGCTGCTGAACTGGTCACTTCAATTGTTGAGATTTCAAAGTCAAGTAAGGTCATATTTTTTTACATATTTCATTACTGTGTATCGAAATTGACTTAACCGAAACAATTTTAACATTTAAATTCAGATCTCAACTTGAAATTCTCTCTAACGAACTTTTTTGAACTAAAATTCACTTTACCGGACGTTTCTTGAACTAAAATTCACTCAAACGAACGTTTCTTGAACTAAAATTCACTTAGACGTTTCTTGAACTAAAATTCACTCTAACGGGCGTTTCTTGACCTAAAATTCACATATTAACCTTAAATTTCACTCTAACGGACATTCTTTGATTTGAAACTCACCCTAGTGGACGTTTCTTGAACTAAAATTCACACTGAACTAAATTATCATTTATGTTTAATTTTCAGAATTTCCTGGTTTCAAAAAGCAAATCCTCGTTAACAGTATATGCCCTATGATTGTCCAACTATCTGAGACGGATCGTGATATTTATGTTCGTGCCTCTGCACTAAAGTGCCTTACAAACATGGTAAAAATCAAGCAATTTTGGGTTCATGCCTTCTCTTCAATGAACCTCCTCGAACGCCTTCTTCAAATTGTACGAAGCGAACCCGAGGGCATTATTCGTCAAGAAGCAACTGGATGTCTTGTCGCCATATCGGCACACCAACAACTCCCACCAAATATAATCGACATCCTTTTTTCAACAATGTCCTTTTTAGCAACTAACGATTTATATTACGGTGTCAAAATTCAAGCAATCAACTTTTGGTCCGCATATTTGGAGGAATTATTTCACAATCAAGGTGCTCTGGATGGAAAATTCCCGAAAGAAACATTTTCACGTGAACACAAAAAGATTGTTCAACTGACACCTGATCAAATTAATCGGAGACTTCATAAAATTATCGATTCATTTTCAGAAAAAGGCGGATTCGGGGTACTGCTGGCAGTGTTATACGATGAAAATGATATTGAAGCACTGAAAAGTTGCATTACTTTGATTCAAACTCTGATGAATCGATTAATTTTGTATGGATTTGTGGGAGCTAACAAGAAAATTGATCAAAATGAAGATAATGCTGATATGAAAAAATCAAAGTTTAACAGTATTAATGGATATAATTTGCCAAGAGTCAATGACGAGGATATTAATTTACTAGCCAAAGCATATGCAAAATTGAGTACAAATGATTCCAATTCATTTATTTACATCAATGGGACAGTTGATGAGAGTGACGAAGATTTACGCGGAAGCAAGGGAATTCAAATTGATACAAAGTATTATGAGAAGTTTAGACAGATTTCGGGCAATGAATTCATTGAAATTATTTTGAGAGTTAATTTGGACGGGATTCTCAATGCAAAGTCTGAGTGGTTGCAATCAAGTACGGGGCTGGAATCGTTACTCGATGACATTATTTTGTCATTTAGTTCGGAAAAATATGAAATGGATTGTTACTGATCAAATAAATTAATGACTCACAGAACTGTGATACAAAAAAAAACTTAGATTTGAGCTGGAAAAGGTAAATCAAGGTGAAAAGAAAGGAGAAAAAAAATGAGTGTGAAGTTTGCACATGTGCTTAATTTTGATCAAAATTTGTTGGGATACCTCATTGTCCCCTATTATTGATATATTTTAACAGTTTCATCATAAAATTTTTTGAAAAGTGATTTTTAATGTATTTTAACCCATTCTTTCCCTAAAATAGATCCAGATAGAATTTTATAATATATTTTAACCAAAAATTGAATAATCAATCAAAAAAAATTGGTTAGAGTAAAAAATTTGCAGAGAGGCTTATAAAAAACGTATAACTCCTATAGAAGTACGTATAGAAATTTCACTATACAGATTTTCAGTGATTTTTGCAAGATTTTAAGTGAATTTTGTGAGATTTTTTAATGGACAACCACACAAATTGTTAATGCATTTCGTAAGATTGCAGACGGTTTGTCCGCCGTCACTCTGTTTGTCCGTTTGTCCGTCCCGGCCATAACTCTGGAATCAGAGCGAGGTCTGGTTTTTTTTATTAGATAGACGAGGTCATAAGTATTTGTCAAAACTCATTAGTTTTGAGTTTAGGCTCATAGATTGGGCTCCAGAGCCTCCAAAGCCTTAAAAACCGTTAAAAACGGTTAAAATTTCAAAAATTGATAATTTTTTTTTTGTTGGATGGAACAGTTTACTAAAATGAACTTTAGCTCTGAGATTAAGCTCAAGGATTGGGCTAAGGGATTAAGCTCCAGAGCCTGAAAACAGTCAAGACCCCAAAATGTCCAATTTTTTCAAATATTTTTTTTAAAATGGCCGTTATACCTAAAATCGTGGATATTTTCAGAACCGTGATTTATTTCAAAATGGCGGTTATTTTAAAAATTTCGGTTGTTTTCAAATGGCAGGTATTTTCAAGCAGTATAATTATAAAATAAAAACTTAATTATATTCAATGAAACGAAATGCACTCTTCTAAACCGCCCAGTAGTTAGAATTTCCCATTTTTTTATGTTGTAGGGGACAACGAGATATCCTTACAAAAAATATTTGATTAAAAGTAAGCACATGTGCTAACTTCACACTCATAATAAATGTTACTACATATTAAAGAATTTCTATCATAATTTATTTGTAAATTTCAAAAATACAACGAAATTTTAAAAATAATTTACATTCTTTTTTAATTTAGCAGGAAATTCACATTTACTTAAAATTATGATTCATAAGCTGATTTTTTAGTTATTTTTTTTTCTAACACTTATTGATCCAAATTGAAAAAAATCAATTAAATTTCAAGTGTGAAATAAAAAATAATCAAAATAAATTTAATATTTTTTTGATTCACAATTTTACGACGATTAATGGAATTATTCTAGAATTTGATGTTCATCTGCTACTTTTATGTTCAATTATTTTGTTTTACATAATATTTTATGATTTAGTTGAAATTTTTTTTTAATAATGATTTTGTTAAATGTTTTAAAGTTAACTCTAATCTAATTGTTTTATGATAAAAATAAATGTTTTACTTTCAAATAGTATATCACCCGAAACGGATATTTTTTTACTTTAAATTTATATAAGTTTTTACTTTTAAAAAGCTTACTTTCAATCAATTTTCCATTTCAAAAGTTAGTTCAATTCACTCAAAAAAAAAATTCTGATTTTAACGCATTTTCACTTTAAAGTTGAGGTATGTTAAAATAAGTGGATTTTAATCGTCCTTTGTTTTATCGTCAGATGAATCAGTATTTTGATCTTCTGGTGTAATTTTTTTACATTCATCTTCTCCTGTTTCATGGTCATTAATTTTAATACAAATTGTTTGTGCTGGTGAGGTTTTCGTTGCTGAAATTGGAAATGTTTCACATTTTTGGGGTGATTCGGCATCGGCGAGATCTTTAGATTTCTGTTCCAAATCCTCTTCAATTGCTTTTAATTTATTCACACGTTCACTTAAGTACTTGTAGAGTTGTGTGATGTCATCGGGTCGGGCTTGTACCAAAAATACCTTGATATGACCTTCAGTGTCGATGGCAGTCATTCGCATACTTTTTGTACTTGGTTTTTCCACAATCATTTTTGACCATACCTGGAAATAATTTAAAGTGAGTTGACATCTTGAATTGAAATTGTAATGCATTACCTTTGTATTGATTAAAACACGTAAATTTCCTGAAGTACGAAACACTACGCGGGACTCATTTTGTTTGCCCTTGGAATCATTGAGACGTAACATGCCTCTGCCACGTTCCTCATAATTTCGGTCTTCAAATGCGAATAATTTACAATTAAATTCAACAATATTTCGTTCATCCTCCTCTCCGGTCACCGTTTCAACTTCTTCATATTTTCGTTTTTGTACTTTGACCTCTGAAAAAAGAAAAATTTACATAAAATGCTTATTAAATTTGATTTAGTTACTCACTCTCTTCATATTCCCGTGTCGCTTCCAATAAACTCTTTCCATCCACCTTTTTTGATTCAACTGGCTCAGCGTTATTACTGGCAGCATTTGAAAAAAACAATCCTGCATTTGAGCTGCCAGCACCGTTACATGAACTTGCATCCTCCGAAGTGGACTTACTTTCACCGTTTTCTTCCTCTTTTTTTGTAGTTGCACTTCCAAATAAATTTGTGCTTTGATTTGTGCCTGTAACTCGTGCACCTATATTTTGTCCAAACACAAAGCCAGATCCTGATGAAAGGGTGGCTGCTTTCACATTGAATAAATTCGATTTTGGCAGTGCTCCAGCACTTGAACTACCTCCTGTACTACTTAACTTTGTTAATGGATCTAAATTTTCATCTTTTTTCTCTTTTTCTTCCTTCTTCTCCTCATCGGGTTTCGATGGTGAGTCCTCATCTTTACTAAAACCTCGCATAAATGGATTGCCAAAAAGTGTGGCCGAATTTGAATTACTCGATTCAGGATCATCAGCCGCCTCTTTGGACGTGATATTATTGCTTATATTATTGCCTGAGTTTGACGACGACAAGGACGATGGTGTTGGGGAAGTCACATTCAATTGGCTCGGTTTCAACTTGAACGTTTTTTCCGAGTCCGATGTATTTCCCGAGTTAATTTGGAATTGCGATGGTCGAAGCATCTCGTATTTAAGGAAATTTACTATGATTTAACACTTAAAATCACTTTAAAATTATTTAAAATTGTAATTAAAATATGGATTTTTGTTTGTATCGATATTGTGGTGTACAAATTGATTCTAAATGACAGCTGTCAAAAAATGTAAACAATTCCCCGAAAATCAAATCAAAGCATTTTTGTGTGTGTTTACTTCACGCAATTTCATCAATTTAAATTTTTAATTGAAATTTAAAGGAAAAAATCATTTTAAATTGAATTGAAGGGTAAAAGAGTAAAAAATGGCACATCTCAGTACAAAAGAGAAACTTTTGAGTATAGTTGATGAAATTGAAATTGTATCAAAGTAGGTTTCGGTAAAATTTGAGTAGGATCATAAAAGTAATTTTCATTTATAATTTTCCAGAGAACTGATTGAGAATTCAATTGCAACGAAACACCAAAAACTTTCGTCTGCCGATCACACACAACTCGTCGATCTGCTTATATCAAAGGATAAAGATCTCAAAGCAACTCTCATTGTAGCCGAAGAACAAGCAAAAATTGAACAAAACATTGAAAAACTCAGGGCTGAAGTGGAGATTCAAGACCAAGAGATATGTCAATTACAGAAAAAACTCAAGGAAGCCGAGCAAATCCTCCAAACGGCCCTGTTCCAAGCACGACAAAAACTTGACAGTATCTACAAGGCAAATAAGCGTCCGATACCATCAGAAGATCTCATTAAATTCGCTCACAGAATCAGTGCTTCCAATGCAATCTGTGCTCCACTAACCTGGGTGCAGGGTGACTTGAGACGTCCATATCCGAATGATGTCGAAATGCGTTTAGGATTCCTGGGCAAATCAGATTTAACGAATGGTGGACTTCCATATCAAAGTCTAAACGACATAAAACCAGGAGCGGATGTTCCATCAACAGCTCCAAATCAATTTTCATGGCAACCAACAGGCGAACTTCACATGTCAATGGGGAATAATAGTGTGCCTCTTGATACACGAGCACACAAAGACACCGCAGATGTTGAAGTCATGTCAACAGACAGCTCAAGTTCGAGCAGCAGTGATTCACAATAAAAGAAATTTAACCAATTTTTTGAGTTTAATTCAAATAAATTTTTATTATTTTAACATGAAATAGATTAAAATTGGTAAAACAGCGAGTAAATTCTAATAATAATCATATAATTTTAAACTTTAAGATTAAATGTAAGCTTTTAGCCTTAAGTTCTAAAATATTTTCACAATAAATTCCTTTTTACAGTATATTTTTAGGCAAAATATCTATAAAATCTACCTGAATCAGAATTTTATTCAATTTTTACTTTAATTTTTTTTTAAAAATATAGTCATAAGTTTTAATTACGATATTTTGAAGATTTCGGTTGTCTATCTAATGCGATTCATTTTTTAGAAAATATATTTTAGAGTTTGTTTTATTAAAAACCGTTGATAAGTCCTATTACGTCTATGTTGCAGGTATTAGAGGATGTGTAAGTGTGGTGTAAAAATTTATGGCAATGTAAAAGTGTTTTTTTTTTCTTTAATTCACATTTTCTTTTTTTAAATATTTGTATTTTTGTGTGTTTCGTGTGTGTAAATGATAAAATTCGTGTCTCCATTTTGTACTTTTTTTTTTGTAATGAAAAAAAAGAATAATTTACGATAAGGAGCAACGATCACTGGTTTTATCAACAGGCGGTGGGGGTACATATCTAGGACTATCCTGCAAACTATTAAAAATGGCACGACTAAGTGCCTCGTCCTCGGACATACTTCCTTGAACTTGTTCCACTTGTGTGGGTTTTGGATCAGTTAATCGTTCAAGTGCAGCTCTCTGTCGTCCCATACTCGGACCATCACAATGATGATCCAGATTATGACGATGTTTTAAGCAAAAATTCAAATTACATGTGTGACATTTGATTGGCACCACCTCTTTTCGTTTACAGTTGCGATATGAGCATCGATTTGTGTAGATACGTCGACGTTCTGAGACACAAAATGAGTCCAAGTGACGTGAAACACTTTCGTCGGGTGATGCATTTGGCGGTGTTGGCACTGGCTGTTGACACAGTGGACAAATTGGTACTTGATAATCACGTCGTCCGGAACTGCATCCATGAGCTTTGTAACTAAAATGTTCGGAACAGTAGAAATCATCACAGCCATCACATTTGAGGGGCAAAAAATCCAATTTACGACAGGTACGTTCAGCACAATGATCACCCAAATCTGGAAATTCCATCCTTTGCTTCTACTACTACTAACACTACACTTGAATAAATTGAATTTGGCCTTAATGTTTTTTTCTTATATTTTTTCCCTCTTTCTCTGTCCACAAGATCGCGATTTATGGTTAATTGGTGCAATATGTTGACCTCTTTACGTGCTCTGTAATTTTAAAAAGTTAAATCAATATATTCAATGTCAGCACTTTTTTAATTTTTTTGTTTCAT
>LN483985.1:0-29614 GCA_900002565.1 Culicoides sonorensis
CAAAAAATTTTCAATTACTTTTGAGAGAATCAAAAAGGATAAAATTTAAACTAAAAACAAATGAACATTTCATCAACCCGTTCAGCGACCGGGCCTAGACATGTTTCTATTTATTTTGCAAGAAAAATAATAAAATTTTAGGAAATTACCAGGAATTTGAAAGCGCGAGCTCAATTTGAACATAATTTAATAATTATACTAAAAAAAGAAAAAAATTACTTTGAAGGGGTTAATTTTAAATTTTACTTTTAGTTCAAAAAACTGCAGTGAACTGCATTTAATGTGATAAAATACTTGGTCTATTACTGTAAAGTAGATAAATCTAATATACGATGACCTTCCGTATATTGACGAAATAAGAAAATGAAAAACCGTATATTGACGAAAAAAACATTCAAATTTAGCGTTTATTGACGAAAAATAGAAGTTCAAAAATTTATTAGAAATTTGAGTAAAATTTATACATTGACAAACCTATTTTTGCTTTGAAATAAGTACTTATGTGAAAAACATTTAAAATGCTAATATTAAGAAATGAATTTAGTGATAAGAAATGAAAATATATGAATTTTTCTTTATTTTTTTTTTTAAAAACATACATAATTTAATAGACGATTTCAGCGTATATTAACTTCAAAATGACCGTCTATTAAATTATCTACGTTTTTAATGCTTATTCAAATTTTTTCCGTTACATCGTATATTACAATTATCTACGTTACAGTATTCATTATACCCATTGGCAGTATTCTGCATTATTCTTAATAACTTTATCGCGATTTTTAATGACTTTACTTTGAAAAATTCATCATACAGATATTTGCTTTAAAAAACTTTTAAATCTCAATGAAATGAAAAGTCATTAAAATTCGCGAAAAACACATTAAAAGTTACGCAAAAATATTTCTATGGGTAGCTTGTAATAAAATTATGTTCTCTAATATACTTTATCAAAATTTCCATGGAAACTGTAATAATTAATTAACACGTTAATTAAAACCTTATTTAAAATCTCACACAAAAATTGCATTTCATCATCATAAAATGAAAATTCACATTTTTAAAATACAAAATTGCTCGTTGAAATGCAAAACCAGTAAGCAAAAAAAAATACATTGACACTTTAATACAAAAAATTTTTTTAGATTACATTGCAATACTTTGTTGAAAAAAAATTAAAATAACTGAAATATGATCATCTTGACTGTGTCTATTCAATATCATTATTATGATTGTTATTTTATTTTTTTTAAATTAATCATCAAAAAAATAATCAACGGTGAAAAAAAACGTGTGTGAAAAAAAAGACAAATTACTTTAATTAAAGGAGAAAAAGGCGTGGTTTATTCGTCCAGTAATTATTTATTGTTTTAAATAAATTATCGTTAGAATTATTTAAAAATGCAAAGCTCATCAAAATTTATCCCTTCCTTTTCGCATTAAATCGTATCAGTTTGTGTTATGGAAATGAAACAAAGGAAGAACTTTTCAAGTCACACCACCTTCAATTACTTTATAATCACAAGTGTCACCTCAATCGTTAATTAGTCGTGACTTGGATTCTATTAAGTTTAAATCGAATTCTAAATTTTCATCATCATTAAAATTTAATTAGAAATTAGAAAAAAAAAATTAATAATTAGTGAAATTTCAATTTAACTTTCTAAGTTTATTCAATATTTGGATTGAGAGCGATATCATCAAATAAGTCAAAAGAGTGAAAATGAATAACAAATTAAACATCAAATTGCTGTTTTTCGATAAAAATTGACCTGGATAATAAACAACAGAAAAAAATAGCATAGGGAAACATGCTACTCATGTCACTTCGTAAATTTGTGGAACTCGATGTGATGTGATTAGTAGTGTGTATCTGATATGCAATATTCATCAATTTCAATGTAATTTTTTTAAAACAATAAACTCATTAAATGTGACTAAGTTTGATTTAAATTTGTTAAAATATTATTACAAAGATTTTTTTCCATGGAAACAGAAAAAACCATTAATTGTGATATTTGACGGAATTTAATCTGTATTTCGTAATATGTGTTTTATGAGCATGGCTTAATTGACATGATTCCGTGCTATTGAAGCAAACTGCATGCAAAACTGACAAAATACCATTTATTGGATATTATATATTATACGTTAAATTTCGTAAGGAAATAATTTCAATGCTATACGAATTGTTCACATTTATAAAAGTTGTATAAAAAAGTTGAACATTCTTGATTCAAATATAATTCCTTGAATTAACTTTAGCTCTCATCAGAACATTATTCGATTGTATGCAATTTTTCTCGTTGGATTTTATATTTCCTTTATTATCATAGCATTTGATACACCACACCTTTTCCCATAATAATCATTAGCAATCCATCACACATGCATATCATAACGATTATTCCTTTGTATTATAATTCATTTAATTTCCCTGTTTTTATTATATTTAAGAACTAAATATGATACAAAACTAAAAAATAATTTCCCATGCATTGAAAACCTCATTTAAATGTATGAAAAAAGAATGAGACAATGATGCCTTAGATTATTATTATAATTTTACTGTGATACATATTCAATTTAAACATTAACCGTCGTCGTACAAGAAGACAGGGAGAGATCAGAAAATTGAATTTATTATATACGTGGTGTGGTAATTATAATTATAATAAAAATAATAACAATACATGACATCACATGTGTCTTCTTGTGTGTATCTTCTTTGCATATAAATATATATAAAAAGAAGATTATAATTCAATGGAATACAAAAAAAAAACAATAATCAAGTCTGTACATAAAAACACACCGCTTAAATAAAGTCTATGATTTTAATATTTTGCATCATTGAGCGGAATAATAATTGTATCAACATATCTCTAGACGCACATACACATACACAGTTAAAGAGTGGTTTAGAAAAAAAATATTCATATGAAAATATAAATAGGATAGTAAATTGAATATAATAATATAGTGTGAGAGTGACAATGACAATGACAGTAACGACGACAGTGAAAACATTATTCTAATGTCATGTATTTTCTTCAATAAAAACTCATATCATCACGGAAAATTTATATTTATTTAGTATTTTGCTCTTATAAAAATGTATATATAAAAAGGGATGTGATGTGTGCTGATGCAAGTTAAAGAACTGAAGTACGATGATTTTTCCGTGCACAAGTCATGTGTGAAAGTGTAGCTCCTTCTAATGTTGTAAATAATATATCACTTAAGAGTTGAATGAACTCTCGAGTACTGTGTGTAGAATTATTTTGATGTATCATAATTTGTATCCGTTTTAAAGGACTTTTTTTGCCGTTTTGAGATGAGACTTTTTGTTGTGACTGCTAATGGAATTATGTGGATATGTGAAGAAATATTGAAATACAATTTTTAAAGTTGTTTAAATTTATGACAGAAAATAAAATGAAAAGTTTTTTTTTTAATTTTTTTTTTACAATAAAAGCAAAAAGTTGTTCATCTAAAGTATTTAAAATGCATTTGCTAAGAATGAATGCACTTTTATAAACGGTTTTTTGACATCGTTCCAAGGCTTTTTTTAGTGAATTGATAAAAGTTTCTGAAGTGGTCTCATTTTTGGTGCATAAATCTTTCGAAATATAAAAAAATCAAAATATATCCTCCATTAAATACGCAAAGTAGAAACTAGAAAGTATGTTTCGAAATTTAATAAAAATTATAACGATTTAACACAACACAATTATTTTCTTAAAAACGTTAAAAGGGAACGACCAAAAAAACTTATAATAAAAAGATTGTCCACCCACACAAAATCCAAATCATCCATAAATAAAATATATTTTTTATAAGTTTTTAAGCTTTGTCGATTATTATTATTATTATGATTAAGCAACATAAACCGATTAGTATGCCCTTTAAAGTCTAAAACTTTTTTTTCATTAAATATCGTAATAATAATGAGCGATCGCGTTTCGTTTTATAACATTTTATATCGTTTCCAAGCAATTTATTTAAATTTCTATTAATTTTATTGCTTTGAAAGTCACATTAAGACACGGTAAAAAGATATTCAACAACAAACATTTATGATTGATCAATCATTAAAATGTTGAAATAGGTAGAGAAAGGTAGTTAAAGTGGATTAAAATGGCCAGAGGCTGATTGTGTCGGTTTTAATAATCATAAAATTGTTTCAATAATAAAATTTTAATCTTTAAATTAGTTGAAGTTAGGAATTAAACATGCTTTGCATGTAAAAAGTTATTGATTTATAATCATGATCATCGTATTCAGATAAAATGTTCTTCTCTCCTTTCTTAACAACAAATAATTTTATTGTGTAAAAAAATTTAACACATCATCTTCACTCATTCACACATTTTTTTCATTCTTACTTGATTTAAATACAATTGGTTTTGTATTTGTATCTCGGTTTTCTTCACGTTACTTCATATTAAATTATATTTTTACTGTTTTCTTCTTATTATAATTCTTATTGAACATAAATTCTTTAGGAAAATATTTCTCTTATGTTGCCATTTCATTAAAGTTTAAAGCTAAAAAAAAACTTTTAAACACGAAATAAATATTTTACTTCCACATTTTTCATACTGTTCCATAATAAAAATAATAATGTGCAGCAAAATTGTAGTTTTTTACTAAACATGGACTTAAACTTCATTCCTTTTATTCGTATGTTTATTTATTTTTACTGCTGCTAATTCTCATTTTGTTCTTTAATATTTTTTTTATGATGCTCATATTCATGCCAGTTTTTGTTATTGTTTAAATTATATTCGTTTTATTTATGTTTTCATTTTGAGTTTTAATAATGATGAGTAACTGAAAATATATGTGAGCTGCTGAAATGAATGCAGCGAGTGTGACGATTTGACATAATTTAGAAATTGGCCCTGTAGGTAAAATAAGTTAAGGGTTATTTTTAATGTCATTTTCATATTAAATTTGTTCGATGAGATCACCGATCAGCATTTCTCCTTTCACGAAATGGTCATGAAAATTAATCTAAAAGACGAATTGCTGTCAATTTTTGTTATGTTTAGAGGTTAATTCGTAAAAACTTTAACAAAATATTACCAGAAAATTAAGAAAAAAAATAACTTCATCATCAGAGTATAAGGAAAATTAACCATGATTTGTACTGTCATATTGAAACATGAAAAGGATGTGATGATAAACTTTATTGCACGTTACAACCATATAATATACGAGATAGTAAATTTATCAACCTTAAAATACATACTCATAAAACTCATGTACGTTTAAAATTATTTTTATGCTTAACGCGTGCTCATTACTTTGGGTATACACACACACTCACGTTAAAAATACAAAAAAAAGAGATAATTCATCAAAATTTTATGTTCACAAAATTTTTAGGATCAAAATAAATTTTTATTATATCTCCAATGAATTCTCATTCCTTTTTTTATTCTTTATTTATTTTAGTCCTTTGATTACATTTATCTCTATTTATCCTCATTACACTATCTTCGTTCACGTTACTTTATTTTTTTTATAGCTACATATTCCATTAAACTGAGAGGATGTCAAATATTGCTCATCATTCTCGTTTTTTATCTTAACTTAAAAAAATGAAATAAATATTGAGTGATTTCTCTATTATTATTTTTATTATAATTTATTGCCAAGGACAAATAACCTTGAACTTCGAGTGAAAATATAATAAATAACAAGAAAAACAATAAAAAAAAATAATGAATATTTAAGCTCTTAAAATTATAGAAACGGCACGATTCTTCATTAAGTTCTTAATTATTTAAATCAAAAAAAAATTAATCAACATATGAACAACAGCAAACATTGACCTTTTACAATGAAATCCAATAGGAATTGAAAATGTTTTAAATTTCACGTGTTTTTTGATTTTTTTTTTTTTGGGAGAAACACACACAAAAAATAAATTGTTATTAATATCTTTGAACGTTATTTATAGAATCAAATATTTATACAAAATCTTTTTGTTTTATTTTTTATATACACAAACACATGGTTTCTAAACAAAAAATTATATGAAATCAATACATGGATGGGTAAAATTGTATGTGCCAAAAATTAAACTTGAGTATTTATACAACAAAACACAAATCGCTGCTTAATTTTTTTTTTCACTGTAAATAAATGATTAATAATGAAGATAACACACAAAAAAACTATTAAAATAAAATAAACAAACAAAAAAAAATTCAATAGTAAAAAAGTGGATACCACACAATTTGATATATAATGTATATATGATAATTATTATAAATGTCTATATGAACGTAAATTTTTAACATATATGTTTTGTATAATGATGAGGGTCAAGGGCAAACAAAGCGTTCAAATTCACAATTTTTTTAGATATATATTCATTATTTTGGCAAATAAACACACTGATTGTGAATATACGTTTGTGTGAGTATTAGTTTGATGTTGTATTATATTTGTGTTTGATTTTAGTTTTGATTTCTTTTGAAATTATGATGAAATGATTATTTTTGTTGATTCGTGAATGATATTTGATTTGATGAAACGAGAAACAAAAAACATCGAATATTAATTAATGTAAATTTTAATATGCAAAAAAAAAACATTATTATTAATGATGATAAAAAAATGGGACAGTGAAATAAATCTTTCATTTTTTACCTGAATTGATGGGTTGTTTTTTATCAATTTTTTTTGTTTAAAATGATTTTAACCCTTTATTTCCCACAAGTCTTCTGGGAGGGTAACGATTTCAAATGCGATTTTGATGATGTATTTTGTTATAGGATTTTAAATTAAACTATAACTTAAAGAGTTTTTTATTTATTTAAATGTTATCATCAGGTTTTCCTCTTGTACGAAATGAAAATGTTAAATGTTAATTTTGGAAGACAGTGTCAAAATTAAACTCAAATTATGAATTTACTTTTAAACGGAATAAAATGGTGTTTTCTTATCTTTTCAAATTCATCTATCATTAATAAAAAAAAATTTAGAAATAATCAGGGACTGTTTCACATATTTTCCTTTTTTGGGGAGTAGCAAAGTAAAATTTCGCCAACAAACTCAATTTCTAGACATATCAATATTGTCCACCTGAATAATCCTTTTCAATGAATAAAGACAGGGTTAATATGTTGACATTCAAAACCATCAGACATACACAACTTAAAATTAAAGCAATATTGTCATTTTTATTACTATGATTATTATTGAATTGTAAAAAAAAGTAGCAATAATGATATAAAAGTACACAAAATATCACAATAAAGTATGTGTTAAAATTTAAATTTACATAAAATTGCAATAAAAAATTGCAAATTTTATGTATGTTATATCTTTATTACCGCACCAGACAATTAAACCAAAAAAATTAATAAAAAAAATCAATTATGATCAAATTTTACAATTTTTTTTTTTAATAAATGATAATAAAATTTTTAAATAAATTTTTTGAGAATTTTTTTTAATTAAAAAGTTATAGGATAACGTAAACAAATGATATTTAATCATGTGCGTTAATTTTTTAAGCGACACTCTGAGACTCTGTAGCCTTTTTTCGGCTGATTCACAAGAACCATGGAACATATTTGCCTTGTCGTGGTTAATAATTGAAATTCAACATTTTCTAAGTAGTTTCTTACTTGTGAACGTCGATTCTTCTTTGTCATTGTTTCATGACCTTGGTCTATTCATGCTCTGGAGTCGGAATTGTGCTCTAAAATCTTGTAATGCTTAAAAATTCAGTAAAACAGTTAAGCAAATTTTAAAACATTTTTCAACTTTACTCCTGCTAAAATTTATTCTCATAAAAATGAATTTTCATAATTTTCTTAAGAAGGGAATCCTCAACTGATTATCATTTTACAAAAGAAATTTTCTGATTTTATTTCAAATGAAAAATATCATTCAATCAAAAGTTTCATAACATTAAATCATAAAATAATAAATTATTGAGCATTTTTCATCTTTATTGTATTTTTTTCTGATTTTGTTTTTTTCTGTATTTATTATTGTTATTATTATTATCATTATATTCGTATTAAGTTAAGTACAGTATTACCTTAGGGCCATTTGCTAAATAGGATAATTATTTAAGACATTTTATTTTTTTGCTTTATAACTGTCTGTGTGTTGGTGTGTGTGTGTGTGTGACTCAAACAATAAATTACCTAATTAGTCTTAAAATTATTCATTTATTAATGATAAAAATACATAAAATCCTTATATTTTGGCAGTAAGTTTGTATAACATTTTGATTATATATTACTTTTTTTAAGAATACAAAACAGTTTAAGGCTTAAGTGAAAATTTATTTTTAATCCTCGTTTATTGTTTTGGCATAACGTTTATAAAATTTGTACATATAACACAGGGAGAAGTAAACTATTGGAACTTCTAAACAGGACTTTGATTCAGAGGAGGAACCATTAATGTTTAAAAAAATTACTTGGGCTCAGCAGGTTAATAAACATCATAAGTGATCCAAAGTTGTAGCTGACGAATTTTCACTGGAGTTTTTGAATCGTTGTGCCATTTGCTATTTTCGTTCAAAATCTAATAATTAAATATCAACAGCAGAAATTTATTTGCTATCTTTCCATCATCCCCCTACAGAGATTCTAATTATGTCATGTCTTCCAAAATAATTAAGTAGGCATGATAACATTTTTACAATAAATTTAGTAATTAATATTAAAATAACAAAAACACATCACTGACGTAGATTAAACAGCTCTTGGTCATAAAATTATTGATGAAAATTTCATTATAAAAAATATTGTTTTTTTTTTGAAGAATCTCTTACTTTCAAGTAATCAGATTATAAGATTTTCTGTTTAACATTTTTATTTATTATTACATAAATAAACAATTTATATATCAAATTATGTGTGGTCCATAAATCGTTCATAATAGTGCGCATAATTTTTAAATTAAATGAATTAATCTCTAGTTGAGATTCTCAAAATCAGCATGAGTTGATTTCATTTTCATTTTTATGTTGAAATATCAAAATTTTCCATAAGACACGATTCCAATTAATTTATTGTCTTAGTTTACACCTTAAAGACTCTAGCTAAGTTGTATTTGTTTTTGTCCAATAACAGAAAACAAAATATATAGAAAAAAAGTTTCATTGCAAAATTATATTTCATTTTATATTTTTTCATGATCAATTGACCTTGTTATTCATAAATTAGCATATTTTTTTTATTGCTCATTCTAAATGTTTATTATCAATACCATGCTTATTATCGTTTAAATTATACGAACACTTAAATACACACAAACGCACAGACATAAGTGCAGAAAAAAAGATTTGCACAAATTGTTTTCGGTTCTTTAATCAATTACATTGATTTTTTTGGTAACGTCAATAAATAAATGAAATTTTGATATCAGTTCAGTAAAAAAATAAACGAAAAAAAAATATAGATAACAAAATTTTCATATGAAGAGAAATAATATATTGTATTACGTAATTTTATTATCATAAAGTTCGTTAGACTGCATTCATGGATATAAAAATAATAAGTTCATTAGCTACGTGCAAATGACTGATAACAAAAAAAAACATACAACAATTTCCTATAAAGATAATAAATTGTGCAGAAATGTGATTTAATTAGAGTTTTTTGCACTTTTACAGCTTGATTGCGACAAAAAAAATATGATATTAAGATTGGGTTTAAACAACTGTGTCATGCCTGGTCTCTCACGCTGCCAAATGAATAGTTAAATTAGCACTTTAATCGTCGAATGTAAAATCACTTGTCATAACACCTCAGGGACAATGAAATCCGATATTTTTGTATAGAAGTCTCTGGATCAATGTCAAGGTCTGTTTAGTTTTTATATTTTTCTCAACCACACCTGATTTGATAAGAAATCAAATATTCTTTGCCACATGCCATCACTTAAAACTTAGCTTACAGTTTCGAATGATGAAATCATATTGTGCCTTTGTATATTAACAAAAAGAGCTCATTTTCCAAAATCTGTACAGTAAACCTACGATTAATCCAATTTCATCGATTTACACCACTAAGAGAAAACTCATCATAACAAAATTAGACACATAACAATCTCTCTTAAGGCATGTCGTCAATACCAGCATCATAAAAAAGTAGCAAAAAAAAATAACATTTTAATAAATTACTATTTCAACAATATGAAACAAAATAAAATATCGTTCAAAATACAGTTAAGCCCTTTTATTTATATGCATAATATTAAAGGAAAGGTGTTACGATTTTTATCGATTTATTTATTTATTTATTTTATCAATAATAATATTACAAATATTAAATTTAATAAAAAAAAAAAGAAATATATCTTATGATAATCCAAAATTATATTGAAAGGCTTATGTTTTTTTTTTTGAAATATATTATTAATATAATTTACATTAAAACTTATTATTATTAATATATAAATATAATAATGTTGCATTGTAAAAGTTTACAACACAACTTTTATTTTACAGGAGTTCTAAATTAGGTTGATTTGTGTGGGTGATGAACATAATTCATTATTTTTTTTCCATTTAATTTGATTTCTTTTCATTTCATTCAAATTAAAAGCTCGCCCAACACCTTTAGTTACAGTTTTTTTTTTAATATTAATTTTATGTTTCATTCATTTGATTTGTATTCAGTGTATTTTGAAATCATTAAAAACTTAAAGACATTTAACAGAACAAAAGGTTAATGCATTTCGGAAATTAATGTTAAAAAAAACAATCAATCACAAAATGAAAAAAAAATTAACTCAAACCTATTATTATTATTATTTTTAACATTACATTATAGAAAAAATTATAATCATGAGATGAAATTTAAAATAAAAAAAAAATTAATATGTAATTTTTTATTATAAGTGTTAAATTACACACTTTAAGAATGCATTTCATTTGTAACAACCACACAATTCTATTGTTTTATCTAGTCATTAAAATGTTTTTTTCCATGATATGTTATTATTATTCGTAAATATGTAATTTAATGCTGTATCTCATCAACGTGTAAGATGATGCATGTGAAATTGTGTTCTAATTGTAAAAAAAAATAAACTAAGACAATGTAAAATAAAAATCATAACATGAAAAAAAAATTTATGAATTCTTTTCTTTTGTTTTGATGACAAATTGAAATTGAATTCCATGTTTATTTTATGTTTTTAATATCTTAGAGATACGCTGTTATATAAACGAATTCAGTACTGTGAAGTCTTTTCCGATCTGTTTTTTGATTTTTTTTTTACATTATCAAAAAATAAGGAAAAAAAAATTGGGTGTTCATTTACGTAAAAGCTTTGAAACAGTGAAAAATGAGAAAGAGAACGAAAATAGAGAGAAAAATCGGATAATGTCCAGAATTTAAAAGTCAGAAAAAAAACAAGAAAACGTACAAACAGGAAAATGATTTGGAAATTTGGAAATCAGACAAATGTCAGGATAATAGAAAAAATCGGAAAAAGAACAGCAAAACAGAAAAATAAAAGAATATAATCCAATAAAATAAATAATTGACCTTTGTGTCATTCTAAAATTTTTGTTTTCCACAATATTTTCGTCAAAAATTGCTGCGTGGTAGATCAAAATATCGGCATGTCTGATGAATTTTGAGATCAAATGTTGTTTGGTAAAGTCTGATTATTTTTCATCTTATTAATTGCCCCACAAAAAAAGTCCAAGTTCTGATATGAGTCGAAACATTACATAACCAATCTGAATTCAACTCATTATAATAACACTTTAACATTAAAAAAAAACTTTTCTTCATGCAATCAATATAATATCATTTAGTATTCATTCTAACCACTGATAAGAATAAGGAGTGAAATAAAAAAAAAATTAAACTTAATCCAAGTAAACAAAACAATAAGAAATAACTTTAGCTAACAAATAATGGATGTTCAATAAATGGTGAAAGCATGTTCGACACATGTGCTACCGGAAACTTTTATTAAAACAACACATTTTATCGTTCTCTGTTCCATTATTTGTGCGGTTAAGGAAATCCTTGAACTTTTCTTGAGAAAAAAAAACTAAAGTAATAATAAAATATTTAATACGTGTATCAAATACCGTTAATTACATATATGAATATAATATGAAACGATTTAAGTCTAATTCCCACCTCCTCTCAATGGTCAATTAATTCACAGTAAGCCACTGTTAGCCCATTTTTTTTTTGTTGTTGTTTAAATAAAACTTGATATTTATTTACATTTACATAAAAATAAAATATTTCAACATACGCACGCGACATATCATCATCTTGCATTAAAATATTTTGTTAAATTTGTTTTTAAAAGTGTTTTTATACTAAAATAATAATAATCGTAATGACCAAAAAAAAAATAAATAAATAAATTATTACAACAGAAAACGTTTTGCATTTAAAACTACATTGAAACTAATCACATATAATACTGTGTTAATTTTATTATTATTATTATCAATTTTATATTTTATTATAAAGTTTAATAAAATTTGACCATATGGTGGCGTTAAGTTTGAAAGTTGCATTCTTCACTTTTAAAAATAAAGCATTAAAATGAAATACAAATATTAGAAAAAGAAATCTTCTTATAGCTCGTTTATAACAAGATTGCATTGAAACCTATCCAGATAATCATAAAAAAAGAAACTGTTACGAATGAATGTGACCACGATGAAGATGAAAATATCGAGTCAAAGGTATGTGTTAGATTTGAATATTCAATTTTTTTTTTAATGTTGCGTGGGTGCTTAATAAGCATATTTTTAAACAAAACATTAAAAAAATAAAAAAAAAAATACCAGAGTGTGATGGTGCTGAAATGATAAAACCAAATAAATTACAAAATCTGGTTGTAAAATGACCATACTTTGAATTTTTTAATATTTTTTCCTTCATTATTCATAAAATAAAAAAAATAATAAAATGAAAATAATATAAAATAAAAGAAACACATTCTTGGATGGAATGTTTGATAATATTATAAAATTACAAAAAAAAAATAGTTTGTACAGAAGCTCCACAACAACAAAAACACACAAACACACACGTGGACGTGACATCAATGAGTGCCTTTATTTTATATTATTGTGTGTTTTATTACAACAAAACAACAATGTTATAGAAGTTTAACAAAAGGAATTTCTTTGATATTACCTTTATTTCATATTTATTTTGTTCTTAACTTTTTTTTATAGACCAACAAATATGTTTTTTTTTTTTTTTTATTTAACATACTGATACAAGAACACATAAAAGAATTGTTATTAACATGCATTCCAATCAGTAATAGTCAAGGTAATAGTAAAGATGATGTTTTAAATAGTAATATAATCATAATATAAAATAAAAAAAAATATATTCAATATGATGATTAATATGATAAAAAGGAAATATTTAAAATATGTTTACTTTGATTGAATAAAATGATATTTTTAAAGTTCGCTTGCTGTGATGGTTTTAATATCATGAGCCCTTTCGACTGCAAGAATTTTTTTACAAAAATTGTATAAAGTCAAATTAAAACCCAGCATACATCGACACATCCCCTTTTAAAATTTTGGATCTACAATGAGTAGGTTCTACAGTGAGGTCAACTGAGTCAAAAAGAAGACTTGAAATTCATATGCATTTTAACGAAAATACAAGTCGACCATCTACAAACATTTGGACTACTAAAACGACCATTTGGGAAAACTGAACCCTTTAAAAAAATAAATCTATTTGGTAAAATTATACTTTTTGATAGAAGTATTCCATTTGACACAGACGGATAAATACGTGATCTGATCAAGAAAGATTTCTGAAGATCACTCAAACATATTTACCATAACTTAACATCTCACAATAGTTTTTATTTAAATTTCATAATTATAACAAGAAAAATAAATACAACATGCAATAACGATTAATTTACACACAATAACCACAAAAAATTATTAATTGTATCCGTATTTTACCATTTAATACATGTAAATTAAATATTTTATTAATTATCATAGCTCAATACGTTTTTTACATTTTTTTTTAATATATAATTTAAATGTTATACACATTATCATAATAATATACATTATTAAACTTTTAGTATATGTATTTGTTAACAAAATATTCTGAACGAGTTAAGAATGTTATTCCACCACCGAAAAAAAATATTAATGGTCAAAATAGGAACCACATGTAAGTACAAAAATTGTATAAAACTTTATTTTATACAAATTAAAAACTATCTTGTAAAAAATGATATATGATAAAAAATGTTAAATACAATCTTATTTTATTTAATTCTTATTAGTAAATGAATTATAAGAGTTTAAAGTAATAAGTTAATAATGCGAATTTTGAATGAATTAAATGATATATGAAGTTGTATAAATTTTTTGTATAGGTGTATATTTGTGTATTATAATCTGTAATGTATAAAAAAAATATTGTTTATATCGAAAATGTATGTTTATACTTATGAATGTAATGGGGAGCTAAGACTATGGACTAAGATGAGAAAAGAAGGCAAGAGGCGCAAAAAAAGACGAAAAAATGTATATACACACAAACGTTTAGTAGTACACAAATAAAGTATTTCATACATTTTTTATACACAATAGAAAAAAACCGGATAAAAGAATTTTTCTACCGCAACCATATTAAAATATAGCATAATGATACTTTTTTTCAGCTAATTTTCATCTGCCAGTAGTTGTTATTAAATTTAATATAAGTTTTGGTACACATTTTGAATCATGATAATGTTCTAAACCTGGTTAAAGGGAATTCTTTGGAAATTGCAACTGGATACAAACGTAATACATTTGAAGAGCATGTGCAGTAGGAGAAATCCTTCCGGGGTCAATGTAATAAATGTTGTCAATAGATATGTAGATAAAGAATATGACAAGTTATATTGAGTTTATAAAAATCAATTTTAATATTACACAGTTGCAAACATTTTATTTTGATTAAATTGATTCAATTTCATTCAATGTTGTTTTTTTTAAAAAGGAGTGTAAAGTTTTGACCGACACAATATTTTCGAGTTCAATCAAACAACTAGGATTGTGCACTAAGTTTTATCACTTCATTATGTCGCATTGTACAATGTATGAACTATCATTGGAACTTTAAATAAATTTCATGTAAATTAACTAAAAATTTAGTATACTAAGGTGGAGAGAAGCTAGAAAAAGCGGCTAAATGGTTAAAATATTTTTGAAATATACAAAATTCAAGATTGAAATTTTGGAGTAAGTACAACGTATGATTTCTTATATAACTTTTAAATAGAAATCAAAAAGTTAATGTTTGGAAAACAGAAGTTTGGAATAAGCTGGGCTAGGAAACATTTCACCAAAAAAGGTCTCACGTCTTTCGAATTAAATCTCACTCACAATTTCTTATTAAAAACCAATTTTATAGTAAAAATACAACGAAAATCTATGACGAGTAACTGATATTTCATCACAACTTCATCAATCGAATTTCACAATCTTCACTCTCATATAAAAAATGAATAAAAATGAGTTTTAATTATATTAAGCATTATTAAAATTTAATATTATGATAATTTTTTCATGAAAATAAAACCATTTCAATGATATAATACAAAAAAAAACTCTTTTTCTTACCTTGTATACTAATTAGGAGAAATATGAATGAAAGTCCTATCGTAAACGTAAACAAAATTTTGGATATAGATGAGTAAGGCGCCATGTGTAGTTTTTAGTCATTTGGATAATTTAAATTTTTTTGATTTCTTAATTGTAATTACTTATTTTATTATTTCTTTTATTTTTATTATTATTAAGCACGTTTTATATTTTGTCAAGTTAAACATAATAAGCGCCAGTAGTAAAAACTTTAACAATAATTTAATTTTAACTGACAATCATTTTATATACGAATGTTTTATATGTGTAATGTATACAAAAATACAATATTATATCTTTATACATATATTTATTTATATTTTTTTATTATTAATGATAATAATAATAACACTACACACGTTGAAATTTTTATAACTCTTTCATCTCTTTTTCATTCAGTATTTTTATTTAATAATAAAAAAAAAATCATATTTTTCTTTTGTTCATATAATTATCATTTTTTTTTCTTTTTTAAACTAAACACTATAAAGATATATATTTATTATTATGATTATTTTTATACAATGATATAAATACATGTACAAAATATTATTTGAGTCGGCAAAAAAAACTATAAATGCACACACAGATACAATATATATATTTTTAATATGTTATTTAAATATAAATTTTTTGCCTTTTTTCTTTCATTATTTACTTGCTGCTTTTTTATTCATTCCTTATTCTTATGTTTATTCTGTATTTTGTTATATTTAGTATTTATTGTACACACATCATGTATGTATAATGTGTATACGATACAGTATTTTTTTAAATGTGTATAGTATATTAAAATAATAATAATAATATAACAACAAGCACCACCTTGCTATATGATGGAATAAAATAATAATATTTTTTCTCGCATATTTTTTTTTATTATTTTTCTGTATTGATTTTTCTTAGAAATTCTTTTATAATATTTATTCCTTTTTAATAACAATGTATAAATCTTAACTAGTTATTTGTAGCAGCACTCTAGTTAATTGTGAGTTTTTTTTGGATAAAAGTCGATAATTTTATGTTGTGAAAAGCACTTTTGTGTAAATATTTGTTGTGTATTAAGAAAATTACGAAATGAATCAAATATGAAAACAAGAAATCATTTATAGCTTCCTTATATATCTGTTTATTAATGTATATATATTTAATTTTACTCCATATTTATCCTTGATTTTATTATTCACCGAAAAAAAATTTACACTCTACTGATTCTGACAAATACAATATTTTTAAATTAATTAACTTAATTCTTTTTCCACATAAATTATGGAAAATGTTGGATAATCGAATTATTTTAACTTTGTTTTAATTGTTTTTATTATTATTATTATAAGTTTTTATTATGTTTTATTATTTTTTTTTGTATAATAATGTGTATAAGAAGGAAAAAACACAAAATATTTCATGTCTCTCTGCGCGGCATTAATGATACACACAGACTGAAGAGTAAAACACTGATACACACGTTTGTTTGGTTGAATGAATTATTATTTGTTCAGCATTTTGATATTCAGCAATACCAACACACATACACCAAAGATACACAAAAAATATGTGTATTTTATCCAAAACATACAGTGAAATAGGCAACCAAAGTTTTGTATTGTATTGTTTTTGTATGTACCTAAGAATGTACACAGCTGCTTAATATCTAACAAATAATAAACATACACACACACTCACGCAAATTTACATGTAAATATACCGCTTCCTCGTTACACATACATACACACATACACGGAATTTTAGTTCAAAACAAAAAGTGTACACAAATACCGGGTTTTTGATTCATACATAATTCAAGAGAAAGAAGAGAATGAAAATATTGTGTATAGAAAAGACAACAAAAACATTATTGAGAAAGTTCATTCATAAATTTGAACTGGGATAAATGTTTGCCCTCTTGTGGAAATTGAGAGAGGTTTTAAATTTGAAATTCAGGAAAAAAAATCAACTCTTGTTTTTGTGGAGAGATAATACTGTTCCTTCCATCAGTATTCCACCCTACTAATAATAAACGAACACTTACAAATATTTTCTTGTTTTTTTTTTATTTTGATCATTTTGAAATTTCACATACACACGATCATACATCTCAACATTAGTGTTATCAGAAGAGCACACCGAGGTCCAAAACATAGTAAACTTATTTATTTAAATTATTCATTATTGAACATTCCAGAAAGAAACAATACGTTTATTATAAATTTAAATTTCGTATTTAAATATTAAAATACAAATTTCCAAAAAAAAAGACATAAAATTTTAGTCAAAACAAGAATCACGTGTGTTCAAACAAATATTTATCCTTATTTTTGATACAAACAATTGTATTGAATTTGTTTTAATATCAAAGTTGAATTTAATAATAATAAAAAAGTAAGTGGTTTTTATTCATCGTATAATTTTTTTTTATTAATATTTGATCTATTCAATTTATTTACTTGTACATGTGTTCAACATGTGTTATCTTATGTGTGTCTATAGACCTTTGTGAAATTTAGCCGGTAGTATTATAAAAATTAGAAATTGAATTGAAATGATTAATTCAAATAAGAATAATTACAATAAAAATAATCATTGAATTCTGTTGTTGTTATTGATGAGAACTTGTAATCTTATTGGATTTGACCTTATTTGACTTGGATGCTGTAATCATATCAATGAAATGCAATATTTAAAGTACATACAAGATTTCAGTTTAATTCAGAAAAATATATGTTGACGAGCCTACTGATAATGTAATTTATTTATTTATTTATAATTTGCAGATCAGGTCAACAACAGTTAGTGTCGTTTCATCTGTTGAAGTCTCTGGACATATTTTCATTGAGCTCGAATAATTTGAAATTATCTGTAAATTTTAATCAGCATAGAAACATACGAAATATGGCATCAGGAAAATTAGGTTGGAATTTCTTTTATCCTCTTGTTTAATTTTAATTTAATTTTATGTTTTTTTTTTGTAGCTTTATTGAGTGTCTCTGACAAAACTGGTCTTTTACCATTCGCAAAGGGACTATCACAATTGGGTATGAAATTAGTTGCAAGTGGTGGTACTGCAAAGACACTTCGTGATGCTGGATTGAAGGTACTCGATGTAAGTGATATTACTGGTGCACCTGAAATGTTAGGTGGTCGTGTCAAGACATTACATCCAGCTGTTCATGCTGGAATTCTTGCTCGTACTTCTAATGCCGATGAAATTCATGATCAAGGATATGATTTTATTCAAGTTGTTGCATGTAATTTATATCCCTTTGAATTGACTGTTGCCAAGGCTGATGTAACTGTTGCGGATGCTGTTGAAAATATTGATATTGGAGGTGTTACATTGTTACGTGCTGCAGCAAAAAATCATGAACGTGTGACAGTTGTTTGTGATCCTGCTGATTATGATGCTGTTTTAACAGAAATTAAACAAAATGGAGATACAAAGAAAGAGACTAAAGAGAGATTAGCTTTGAAATCTTTTACACATACAGCTCATTATGATAACGTTATCTCGGATTACTTTAGAAAGCAATATGCAAGTGGTCAAGCACAGATTAATTTGAGATATGGAATGAATCCGCATCAGAAGCCAGCACAATTGTATACCACACTTGAAAAATTACCGTTAAAAGTTGTAAATGCTTCACCAGGTTTCATCAATTTGTGTGACGCGTTGAATGGCTGGCAATTAGTTAAGGAATTGAAACGTGCTTTGGGACTTCCAGCAGCAACCAGTTTTAAGCATGTATCTCCAGCTGGAGCTGCAGTCGGTGTGCCATTGACTCCAACAGAAGCAAAAGTTTGTATGGTCGATGATGTTTTAGACACATTAACACCATTAGCTGTTGCTTATGCTCGTGCACGTGGTGCTGATCGTATGTCATCATTTGGTGATTTTGTAGCCGTATCAGATGTTTGTGATTTGCCTACAGCAAAATTAATTTCACGTGAGGTATCTGATGGTATTATCGCACCTGGTTACACACCAGAAGCCCTCGAGCTCTTATCGAAAAAGAAAAATGGTTCTTATTGTGTTCTCCAAATCGACCCGGATTATGAACCAAATCCAATTGAGCGTAAAACACTTTTTGGCTTGACATTAGAACAAAAAAGAAACGATGCTGTCATTGATAAAACTCTCTTCCAAAACATTGTCACAAAGAATAAATCTTTACCAGAAGCAGCAATTCGCGATTTAATTGTTGCCACAATCGCTCTCAAATTTACCCAATCAAATTCTGTTTGTTATGCAAAAGATGGGCAAGTAATTGGAATTGGAGCTGGTCAACAATCCCGAATTCATTGCACTCGTCTAGCTGGAGACAAAGCAGATAATTGGTGGTTGAGACAACATCCCAAAGTTCTCAATATGGATTTCAAGAAGGGAACAAAAAGAGCTGAAATTTCAAATGCTATCGATAACTATGTAAATGGAACAGTTGGAAAAGATATGCCATACTCTCAATTTTCAGAAATGTTTGAAAAAGTGCCAGAAATGTTAACAGACGCTGAACGTGTGGAATGGTGCAAAAAACTATCAGGAGTCTCTTTGGGATCAGATGCATTTTTCCCATTCCGTGATAATATTGATCGGGCTAAATTGAGTGGTGTGTCATTTATTGGAAGTCCTGCAGGATCTACAAATGATGCTGGCGTTATTGAGGCCTGTAATGAACATGGAATTGTAATGGCTCATACAAATTTGAGACTTTTCCATCATTAAAAATTATATTTTCTATTGATTTTTTCTTTATTATTGTTTTAAAAAATTTCTTCAAAATTCAACTATCAAGGACCATCCATTATGTCTTTTAAACTAAAAAAAAATAAAAAGTAAAATATTATTCTCGTTTTGGTAAAAATAAAAAGTATTTTTCATACCCTTCTCTACTATCCTGGTCCAAAAAATTCATGGGTAAATCTCGATCACTTTGACCACCAGTAGGATCCAAAAAACTCATATAATCTTTCAAATTGTTTTCTTGTAGCAATTTATTATATTCATTCATTGACTCCTTGTACTGAGCAATTTCTTGTCGATTTCTCACATAAATATCACTTTTGAAATGGTTATGCAATTGTGTAAGGCTCTTCGCAGTCATGGTGAAATATGCCTTTTCCAATGCCATAATATCAATCTCCGTACAGGTATCTCCATGTTTTGACTGTTCATTTACAGCAATCCGCACTTGCTCCATAAAATATTTATAAAACTGATCAACTGCATCCACATACGTAACTAAAGCTGATGAATTTGCTTCAGCGAAACCAGCCATTTTTAATAATCCACATACAGATTTTTTGATTGCCGGAATAACGGTTGCCTTTGTTATACGATTGTCATAATCTTTGGGAATACCTTTAGTGAAATTGCTTTCTATTGGTCGAATGAACCAAATCGGTTTCTGAAATACTCGGTCTTTGTCAATAATGGCTGAGTTTGAAGGAGGAAAATCAATATTGGGCATCGGTTGGAAATTAAATTTGTTATTTGAATAAGTGTCGAGAAGTGAACTTATCATTTCGGTTTGTTGATTTACTTCCAAGGCCTGTGAAACTAGTGCGTTTTTTATTAATAATCTGAAAAGTAAAATAAAATAATTTTTAGAAAACTTATACTTTTTTTACATTGAACTTTTAAGTACTTTTTATATACTCGATTTGTGTCTTGTGAATCTCCATTAGATTCCTTTTCCATAACTTCCTGGAGTTGAGCGATTTTTGATGTTGATATTTTTACGACTTTCATTTCATGATCTTGAGAAGCTTCGAATTCCCCCCAATGTTTAACGCGTTTTCTACTCATTTTCAATTAAATTGTATTTAATATTTTCTTAATTTCAATTAGCAAGTCCAATTTTTGAATTAAAAGTAAATATTTTGTTTTCATTAAATGTCAAAAATTACAGGGCTGTCAATTCTAATTTAACCCGTTGTTTATGAATGAGACCAAAAACCGTAAACAAATGGTAATTGTTTTGAATCGTAAAATAATTTTCATTCATAAAATTGATTTTCATTAATTTAAAAAGAAAATTAACGTTCATATTAGGTTAATTTTATTAATTTACAGTTCGAATTAATTGAATCATGTCGGCAGCACCGCGAATTCCGATTTCTCAATTACTTCAAGATAAGTCTACTGAAGATGAGCCGAAGAAAAAGTCTCGTGAAGATTGGAGAAAAGCAAAAGAGCTAGAAGAAGCTCGTAAAGCTGGTACAGCTCCAGCTGCAGTTGATGAAACCGGTAAAGATATCAATCCTCATATTCCTCAATACATTTCGGCAGCTCCATGGTACTACAACACACAAGGTCCAACTTTGAAACATCAGCGGCCACAGGAGGAAAAACAAAAAGAATATTCTGGGATAAATGAGTGGTATAAACGAGGTGTTGATACCTCAAAAATCGCAACAAAATTTCGTAAAGGTGCTTGCGAGAATTGTGGTGCCATGACACACAAAAAGAAAGAATGCATGGAACGTCCTCGTAAAATTGGAGCAAAATACACAAATGCTAAAATTGCACCTGATGAATTTATTCAACCAAACTTGAAGCCAGATTATGATGGCAAACGTGACAGATGGGCAGGATATGATCCAGCTCAACATCAAGAAGTCATTGAAGAATATGCGAAAATCGAGGAGGCTAAACGTCAGCTGAGGGCTGAAAAATTAAAAGAAGATCCTAATGCATCAAATGATGAAGAGGAAGATGAAGATGAAGCTGATGAAGATAAGTATGCAGATGATTTTGATATGCCTGGAACAAAAGTTGATTCAAAACAAAGAATCACTGTACGAAATTTGCGTATTCGTGAAGATACTGCGAAATATTTAAGAAATCTTGACCCAAATTCTGCATATTATGATCCCAAAACAAGATCTATGCGTGACAATCCGAATCCAGCTAAGCCATCAGATGAAACAGATTTTCAGGGTGAAAACTTTGTGCGTTACACGGGTGATACACAATCACATGCAAAAGCCCAATTATTTGCATGGGAAGCGTACGGTAAAGGAGTGGATGTTCATGTGCTTGCAGAACCAACCAAACTTGAGTTGTTACAAAAGGAATATGAAAAGAAAAAAGATGAGATTAAATATGATGTTAAAAATTCAGTTCTTGACAAGTATGGTGGTGAAGAACATTTAGAAGCACCACCAAAAGCTCTACTTTTAGCTCAAACCGAGGAATATGTTGAATACTCACGTTATGGCAAAATTATTAAAGGACAAGAAAAACCAATCATTCGAAGTCGATATGAAGAAGATGTTTATATAAATAACCATACAACCGTTTGGGGTAGCTATTGGAATAACTTTCAATGGGGCTATAAATGTTGTCATTCTTTTATCAAAAATTCGTATTGTGTAGGAGAATCTGGTAAAAATGCTGACCAAATTCCACAAATAGATCCATCGATACCGTCAACGAGCCACGAATGTCATGTCGAGAAAACAAATAGGGAAGAAAAATCTGACAAATCCTCAGAGTCATCAAGTAGTTCAAGTGAATCTGAGAAATCTGACGATTCGAAAAAAGGAAAGAAAAAGAAAAAACGTTCCAAGAAAAGAAAGCAAAAAGAAAAAAGACGTGAAAAACGGAAGGCTGAAAAGGAAGCAAATAAATTAAAGTTGGCCCTGATGGCAGAGGAAAATAATCGGAGGAAAGCTGAACTTCTTCTGGGAATGGATGAACGTAAAAGACCTTACAATAGCATGTATGATGCGAAAGCACCGACAGAAGAAGAAATGGAAGCATACCAACTCAAGAGACGAAGAGAAGAAGATCCCATGTTACAGTTTATGGATAAGAAATAAAATAACGATAAAAAATGTTACACAATTATATAAAATAATTAATAAAATACAAACTAGAAAAAAATTATTTTAATTTCGATGAAAATCAAGTTTTCTTAAACAACGTTTCTTCATTTTTCCGTTGGTTTAAAAAGCTTACATAGCCATATACTTGTAGACACACACAAACACATTTACCCCATGAAGAGCTTTTATCGTGTACTTTCCTTACAAAACACAATAAACAAACATGTTTTATCTCCAAACAAATATCAAAGAAAGAAGAGAACAAAGTTCAACTTATTAAATAAACATATATCAAAGAGTACACTTCTTACGTTCTCAATATTGAATGAAAAAGGGCATCCTCACTTTTGTTATCTCATTTTAAAAAAAAATCTCATGTACTGTAATAATCATAATCAAAGAGTAATGTTCGTTCAAACATTAAATAAAAATATTATGATACTGGAATCTGCTGCTAGGTTACCTTCATACATACACACACAATGCATAAAGAGAAAAACTTTTCCCCCCTTTTTAATGTTGTTAAATTCTACATACATAAAAGGCCATTATATCATTCAACGAGATGGGATGTTGGATGTTGTGAGAGATAATTTTGTGTACTACGTCTTCAGTTTATAAATTGTGTGCGTACCGTGAATACAAATTGTAAAATTTTCTTTGAAAAAAATTTAAAAAAATTTAAAGTGAAATTAAAATTCATATAAAAAAAACCTCAAAATATAATCGATAAGGACTGTTATAGTGATTGTAAAAATATGAAATTTTTATAATGTGTGTTTTCTGTTAAAGGAAATTAATCAACGAAATTTAAATTGAAAATATAAAAGTAAATCTGTTACCTGGAAAGTCCCAGTTCCATCAAAATAAAAAATAATATAAAACTAAAAGATTACATATTAAATTCTTTGAATTTACAATTTTAGCGTAGTGAGATTCAAGTCAAACCTTCAATTTCTTTATAATAATAAGAAAAAAAAATTGATAGAAACACATACAAAAATGACCAATTCGCTATATTACATATTTGTACTAATTTTCATGTTTCATGGTAAGTGTGTGTGAACTATATTGGGCCTTCCTGAGTCAGGAATCCTGGCAATAGTTTCAAATAGTTTTTAATGTAAATTTAAAATGAAGGTTAAAGGTTACAGTAACATTTCCATTGCAAGCGAAGGTTGTCGATTTTGGATTTTGGTTTAAGGATCATTTTTGTACGTTTTTCTTAAAATGATGAGTACGTGAAAATTTTCAAACCAAATCCAAAAATGAGAGAAATGGCGTCATTCTTCTGATATATAATTCAATGACGTAATTTTCCTTTCATGTAAATGAGAAGTAAGGATAAAAAATCAATAGAAAGTATATGTCCTCGTATCAAGGATTCTCTCAAACAATTGCTCTCATAATTTTCATCTTATTTGTATGAAGGTTCAATGCTTAAATAATCCATTAGGAGATTTTCCACACAATAAACAAATGACTCTACAATACTGTAATGGAACAATAATAGAATCAAAATTGGGACAAAAAAGAGATGATGTTTCGCGCCAATTGTTAATCGATTGATGTTAAATATTTATTTGTCCCTTTTTTTCACTATCTTAATGTTGTGCAGTACGATAACTGTTTTTTTTTTTGCCATAAGTTATTAAGATAATAGCAAATCGTTTATTTTATCTTCCAAATAGGGTAAAATTTGAATAAAAATTGATTTTTCTTTTTTTTTTACTTCAGTGCCTTTGATTTGATGCTGTTGGTTTCAGTTACATAAATTTCACCGATAATGAATATTAATATGAAAGGCCAAACATAAACAATCATTTTTATTATTGACCTTGGTGTCCGATAAATTATAATGAATATTGTTCTTCCTACATGTTGTTTGTTCAATTGTTAGATATGGAAGATCGTGTTCAGATATCAGATAACATAGAAGATGAAAGAAAAATAATGAAAAGAATTAATATTATACAGAAGAGAAAAGGGAAATTTCATAGAAAAATTTAAACCAAGAAAAGGGAATATTGATTTATAAATTAAATACAAGGGAAAGAAATTTGATACCAATTGTAAATGATTAAACTTTTTTCGACATTTTTATGCCTGCTTCCCTCAAAAATTAATTTCTAGTAATCTATTTAAAATTATGGAAAGTCATTAACATCGCCCAAAATCATTAAAAAAAACGCTAAACTTTTCCCAAGTGTAAATTTAATTGTTTTTCATCGATATGGCCAAATTTTCACCCAAAGTATGTTCATACAATGCTTGGAAAAATTTGAGTAACAGTAAGCTTTTAAGCTTGAATGCATTTTTCTTTCAAGCCACAGAAAATAAATATTTACATTCTTACATTCATTTTCAATCTTTCACTTGCCTATAGACACAACATTTATCGACTTAATTCAATTTTAATTTAACTTTTGTATACATTTCATCTCTAGTGGCCACTTATCAAGTCGATTACCCTCTCATCATTTGTTTCTTTCCTTTTTATGTATTACAATTTTTTTTGTCATTGACTACATCAAACATTAAAAAATTACTACTTATCATTATTATTGCTTTGTACGTAATTCTTCAATAAAAAACTGTAGTTTATACAACCAAATGTCGCAAATTTAATTTCTACAACGCTTGAATATGAATGAAAATGATAAATTGATCATAATGAAGATAACAAAGAAAATTTACACAAAAAAAAATATGAATGAATGAATGAAAGTAAAACACAAACATGACACCGACAACATGTTTCACAATCTTTTTATCAACTTGAGTAGTAAAATTAAACTCATACAATAAAAATTCTGTCATGCTGATCAAAATTTTGCAATAAACATAAAAATGACTCAACTAAGATAAAATGAAAGAGTTCATCATTAATTTGCGTTCAATTGTCATCTTGCATATGTTTTACATTCATTTTTGTTATTGTTATTGAATGGGCATTGAATTTAAAAAGATTGAAATATAAGACTCACTTTGATTAAAATTTCATTGGATTTTAATGCAATTTTTATTGAAAGGGAAGATATGAAAGTAATTAAACTTGGTTTTGATTCAATTTTAATTTTGGTTTGAAATTGATCTGAATTCGGTACAAATTCAAAGAAGTTTAAAGGAATATGAAGAAAAAAACCAGGCGTCTCCATTAGTTGAGCCATTAAATATTCAAACAAATGTTCTGGAATTACTTAGAAACGCTAAAATTTTATTGGAACGATGTTGTTTGAAAAAAGTTTGCGGTTTTATTTATAATATTTTGGACTGAATTCTTGGCCCAAGCATTGTTGACCATTCTATAACATTATTGTACATTTTCACGGTTTTAACCTGGAGCGTGAATTCTCGAGCCTCATTTCAAACTGTTGGATGATTCGCAAGATATCTCTGTCCAACATAAAAAACTATATTTCGATGATTTCTGGCGTGTGCAATAAATGAAACTTAAGGTAAATTAAAAGCACAAACAGCAGAGAAAAAAAAAATTACGCTTAAATCAACCAAAAAAAATGATAATTCAATTAGGCAGTTATTCTAGTCAAGTTCTTGGTTATGACTAATAGCAGGACCTCTTCTCCCAATAAATCTGCATTGATCTAATTTAAGGTTTTTTCATATAAAAGCCTATAAAGCTGTATGTTTCATTCGAGTGTTTACTTGAAACAATTAGTCTTTGAATTATGATTTTACATTCAATTCATTCTTAGCCAATGATAAAGAAAGTAATTTTCATATGACCTTTAACAAACTTTCATGTACTTAATTTAATTAGAGTTCAATGATATTTCTTTTAACTTTATTGTTTTTATAGAAAAATTGCATTTGATTCAACACATCTCTGACATTTACTTTCAACATACAAACACACACGTTACGTCTGATAGTTAACAGAAACAAATTTGATTATCATTTTTTATTAAAAAAATTTCTCTGGAATAAACCATAACGTACATATTTCAATCAAAATAATGATAAATAATATAAATCATAATAAATAGTTTATTTTTTTTTATTTTAAATTATATAAACAAACAAACAAACACAGACACACTCAGATTAAATTTGATTTGCAGTTCATACTCTTTCACCACAATTTAACTTTTCTATGACAGAACACTTGGTTACATTTTTTTTTAATATGACATGAAATTATTTATTCCATTTATTCAATTTACAAATGATGATCACGATAATAAAATTATATTGTTATAATTCTGCGGTTTATGTACAATGTACATAAAAAATCCCTTAAAGCCGCATAATCTATGTGTAAAAATAAAAATATAAATATTTTTTTTAAGATAGATAAAATCAAATTAAGTTGACATGAATTTGAATGTTCAAGATGCTATTTTACTTTCAAATTGCGGTTGCAATGTTTTTTTTTTTTATTTTGCAGAATGTCAGAGGATCACAGCATACAATCAGGTCACAATTGCCGTGCCCACAATAATTGATGTGAGAGATTTTGCATCTATCTCATGTAATTACAATATCGGATTTCATAAATTGATATCGGTTAAATGGTATAAAGATAATAAGGAGTTTTACAGGTGATTTAACGGCATTCTTTAATTGTAGTCCATTAAATTTTTCATATTTGATTTCCAGATATACGCCATTCAATGCACCGAGTGAAACGAGAATGACAGTGAAGGGTGTTAAGATATCTGAGCGGCATAATATTGTGTGTGATGAGCGTGCTTGTCGAATTGTCCTGCAAAATTTGTCGGCACAATCAAGTGGAATTTACAAATGTGAAATTGCCGGTGAAGCACCCACATTCCAAGTTGTACAAAACCAAGCAAATATGACAGTTTTAGGTAATTTGGATATTTTATATTCTTAAAAAACGTTTTAATATAAAGTAAAATTTTTTTACAGTTCTTCCAAAACGTGATCCTCATATTCTTGGGTTACAATTGAATCGATATCGATTTGGAGAGGTTGTGAATGCAAATTGCACATCTGATGTCTCAAGTTTGCCAGTGAATCTTCAGTGGTACATCAACGATCAAAAGGTTACATTTAAATATTTCACTTTTTATACAACTTACTACAATACCATATAATACCGAATTTCAGGCTCCTCAAGCATTTGTAAAACAACCAGTACAGATAACAAACAATTTGGAGGGCTTCCAACTCCAATACAAAATCTCTGAACTCACATTCAAAATTGAGAAATCCCGTTTTCATGATACACGTGGCCAAATTAAGTTACAGTGTGTTGCAAAAATTGAACGACTACCATCGACAGCTCAACCAGTGATTCGGGAAACTTCAACATACATAAATCTAGTGTCACGAGGTGATGAACTGAAAAATCAAAAACTAATTGATTCAGGTACGTTAAAAAAAATTTATCAGTAAGTGATTCAAATCCATTTTATTTGTTTTTCTCTTTATCAGGTGCAACAACAAATGCAATCAAGAATATACTGACAACAATTTTAATGATTTCATTAACATTAATGATGCAATGAACATGTTAGAGCCCATCTGGATCAAAGATAAAATAAAATATTGGCCATTCAATACATTAAATGTACTCAAAATTGTTAGTAATTAGCAGTTCTCTAAATGTAGACAAAACAAAAAATAATATTAACCATAATTTAGTGTGTCACGTCTTAAAGATTTTGAATATAAGACAAAAAATTAAAGGTAAAAAAATCACAATCCAATTAAATTTTTCTGAAATCGACATTTTAACGTTTAAATATGATGAGTAGAGAGAAAGAAATTAAACACAATCATTTAAATTTTCACAATTAGTACAATCCTTTGTGGTAGTTTTTCGCTATAAATTATTTTTTTTTATTAAATTTTTATCAATAAAATTTATTGAATTACTAAAAAGAGCAAACAAATATATATTTATTGACGTTGAAATTCGAATTTATAACTACATAATTATACTACTATTAATAACTTGAAAGAGAAAATAATAATCGTTGATCGTTAAATTTAAGAATTTAAAATTAAAAAAAAAATGTTTGTTGTAACTTTTACATAAAAAAAAATTAAACAAAAAAACTATAAAAAAAATACATTTTTCTATTAAAATCTACTTATTAACTTTAAAATAAAAGAAAACAAAAAAATATAAAAACGAAGATGAAA
>LN483984.1:0-12892 GCA_900002565.1 Culicoides sonorensis
GTTTGTCCTTACAAGTATACCCCTAAGTGGTCCATACTTTGTTTTTATAATATTTGTGCTGTATTTAACATTTGCATGAATTTGCGTCCCAGCAATCATTGGAATGCAGGTAAAAAGTAAAAGAATTGTAACACAAACATTTTTTGTTGATTTAATTGTTGACCTTGGATATGACAGAAATTTCGCGTTATCATTTTCTTCAATGTCATCCAACGCTTTTTGTGTCTGTGATATTTTTGTGTTCGGTTCATTAACTTTTGATGATAAATATGCACTTATTTTATCGCACAGTAACGAAAGTGATGATAAAAATAATACAAATTTAATAAGTAATTCAATTCCTTCGAGTCGGGATAAGAAAATTTCTTTCACATTCCATTTTAGATTCTTTTCATTGTGCATTGAAGTTTGATCACAACAACTTTTCTTCTTTTTTATTATTTGTATAAATTTGTTATTATTATTAAATTTATTTTTAGTTCTTATAGTATTACATTTATATTTTTCTTCTACTTCTATGTCACAACAATCACATTCAATTATAATTTTTTTTTCATCATATTTGATTTTTGCATCGTGTTGTTTACGAATACCGATAATAACAATAAAATTATTGATAAAAGGCAAAAAATTCAATTGTTCACTTTTGTTTACTATGAAATGGTTGTCACTATGACAAAAGTCACATAAATAGATGGAAAATGTTTCAATAAAATTTCTCATAATAACAATTACAATTAATAGGAACGATAATAATAATAACGATATAAAATAATGATAATAATAATAATTTTTTTCTGTTATATGATTATTATTAATTTTGAACACAGTGAGATATTTCCAAGTAATTGGCGATTGAAACCGAATATCTGCTGTCCTAAATTGATGCGAAAAATCATCGATCCACCACAACCATTCCCACCATCGAACATCAGTCATCCAAATTGCAGATGAAAAAAATATTTTATCAATCATACAGAAAAAATTTAAATCACTATTATTTTTCCATGATTTTTTTACTTCTAGTGATTTTTTACCACCATCATCATACTTTTTGGTTATGTCAAATGCGTTGTGAACTTCACAACAATGAATTGTGTCATATGTTGTAATATTTTTATTACTGTTTTCATGTGTTTTTTGTGAATTTGTTTTATCATCATATTTTACGTTTATATTATTTTTATTTTTTTTTGTTACCACATACATATGACATAAATTTGACGTGTGGTGGAAATTATTATGAACTATGATAAAAATTTTACATCGCTGTTCATTGTGATGATACAGGTGATGATGATGCTGCTGCTTTTGATGTAAAATACTGTTTTTTGCTGTAGTTGCAATTTCATTTCCGAGTGTGATGAACTGATCTGATGAATTTTGAACTGAGATTTTGTAATAAAAAATGGCGATATGATTTTTATTTGTTGGGTGGTTGAGTGTGCTGCTGGGTGAAGGTGGTTGTTGATTTAACTGAAATGAGAGAAAAAAATATTTTGTTAGAAGGTTATCAACAACATTGTTATGTGATTCAAGTGAAATGAACATGTTTTTCAAATAAATAAGAAAATAATTAAATTCAGAGAAAAATCAGTAAAAGACAATAAAAAAAAGGTATAGATACAAAGAGCCAGAGGCCCTCATTAGTCTTGTGAACAAAAAAAATCATATTTAATTAACGTTGGCCTTTTAACAGCCCCCCTAAAATTTTTTTCTATTCAAAAACATCGATAAAATTGGTTGCTGAATGGTTTCTTTGCCTTAAATCGTTGAAAATTGGTTTTTTAAAAGTACAATTTATCCTTCAAGACTTTGTAAGACTTGAAAAAATGACAGTTTTAGGCGTTTGACGTCATTTTCAGATGTCATGCTGATAAATTTCTGCGAAAACCTTTATCAATATATTTTTTTCATCATAAAATTCCAAGAAACCAAACATGATGGAAACAAATTTTCCTTAATTGGGTAACAACACTGTGACATTTCATCATTAGTTACAAATAATTTTTCATCATATGAATTAGTTGAAGATCCGAGAAAACTCAAATTAAATTGTTATCACCTAATTTTTCACATCAAAAACTGTTCAAAGACTCATTTCAGTGTATTGAAATTCAATTTTCATCCAAGCCATTTAAAAGTGAAAATTAGACACCCTTTCACGTGAATAAATTTGATTACCTTCCATCATTAACACTGATTTAATATTTTTTTTTTCATTTTTTTCAAATATTTTCGGTTCATCTCATTTCAATTAACTAAATTAAGGTCCATCTAAGTTCACATTGAATATTTTCTAATGTCATTTCAATTCAATTTAATAACAAAAAATAACGTAAAATGAGTTTTTTCACAATCATTGTAATTTTAAATATATTTTTTATTATAAAAGTAGAGGCATCAAATTACTTCGATTCTCGTGCATCTGAAATTTTTACCAGATTTTTCTTTAAATTCGATCCAGCCAACACTGATTTTGTTTCATATCATAATCAAAATAACCAAAAAATCCATAAACGGCATGCAATTCACAAGACGTACTGTGACGAAAACAGACTAATGCTCAATTTGGCGACATTACAAATTAAAAGTCCTGATCACATTATTTCTCTTGCAAGTTCTGGTGATTTCAATGCATATTGTGATGAAATCCATCGAATTCTTGAAATCACAGACAAATTCCTTGCAACTTGTGTTCCATTGGAACATGAAAACAATTTATATTTAAGATTAATCAATGGAACCCGAATATTTCATGATTTATCATGTCCAATCAATGGAAAATACAATAAAATCCTGGAAAAATACATGAAATGCTTGATTCAATTACATGAAGAATTTTTGGAGTGCGAAGGTCCTGACGACTGGTTTGAGGATCCGAATTCTGATGTGATTTGTTCTCATTATGACGCGATTTTGAATTGTAATTACATTAAAATAAATGAGCTGTGTGGACTGGAAGCGGCTCATTACTTGCATGTTATATCAAAAGAAGTGTTTGACGCTGTTTTGCCTTCGAGTGTGAAATGTGAAATTCACAATGAGGAAATTGAAGGAGCCATAGAAGCATTTAAGGATCATCCAAGTGGATCAAGTCAAACAAAATCACTTCTTTTCTTATTTTTTATTTTTATTACATCCTTATTTTACACACATCAATAAATAATGATAATAAAATAAAAAAAATATAACATACGCATTTAAATCTGAAATTGAATAAGAAAAAATGTGAATTCCCATATGAGTTCATTAAAAATTAATCTATCAAAGTTCAAATATCAATCAAATTTGATATGTTAAATGCTTATTTCCGATTCCATTAAATCAATTTAAACAAAAATGTCATGACAACGATATCTTTTTGGTTGGTTTTTTTTTTCATTTCAATGTTATATTTGAACTTTTATTTTATATTTATTTCATGCTCCATGAGAGATAATCATTGTCATCAATCGAGTCAGTCCCATATAAAAATAATGTAAATTTATGTGATGTGAGATTATGCGTTTTTTTCTGCGCATTATGATTCAAATTCAAGAAATGAGCGTCGATTTAAGCATTTTTACATTATAAAGAGCCAGGCGTCTCCACTTTGAAATTTCATTTTCTTTTAAATTTGCTTTGAGATCCTCATGAAATGTGATAAATTCAAAAAATTTCAATTTTTATATATAAAAAGTGTTAAACACACCAGGCGTTTCCATGTAAATTTTATATGCAAAAAAATCAACGAGTAACTTAAATCGATAAACATTTTATTAAGAAAACTATCTTCGTTTTCATAAAATACATACATTTTATCCACATTTTATATCAAATAAAATAAAAGAAAAATGCAATCACAGCTCAACAGCGTTAGAACTAACGATCGACATGACATAACACACTTGAGACCACTTCAAGCAAATTTTACTACAACATCTTAAATATTTAATGAATTTTCTTGAATGTTCACTAAATTTTTATTACACACACATACACACAGACAAACACACATACATACATAGATGCAAACACACAAATTTAAGACTCTTGAACGTTATTTGAAACAGGAAGTGAATGAAGCGACGAATTATTTCAAGAAATTGACAATAGAGGTTTTTGTAGAGATTTTCCTCTTAAAAATTTAGAACAATAATAGTCAATACTGTAATTAACAAATTAACTCTCAAAAAATTTGCTTAAAGCCCCCCTTGGTAAAGCATTAAATAGTCAAATCAATGTAACACACATTAAAAAGAAAAAACACGACAATAAAGAGTATATTATTATATTATTATTTCAAGAAATTATTAATGAGGGAATTTGTTACATAGTAAAATATTACAAAATAAGTTTGTGAAAAATTTTCTTACAGACTTTTTTCTTTTCATTTCATTTTATTTTAAGCCCATGCTCATCATGCAAGTTATAATTAATGATACCACTTATTTATTCATTTAAATTTAATATTCAATTGGTAAGAAATAAATTTAAACAGATGTGCTCCTTAAATTCCTGGAATTTTTCAAGGAAACCATATTCAATTATTTTTGAGGAATTATTTTTATTTTTTTTTATTATATCAAAAATAAAAAAAGGATTCATGGAAGTCTTTTGTTTGAAAGTTAATAATAATTTTTGTAATACTTTTTTTAATTATTTACCAATAATAATTCATTTAAATGAAATGAATGCAAAAATAATTTCAATAAAATTCATTTTTTTATTGAACATTTTTTTGCCCTTTTTTATTTTATTTTTATTATTATTTGAATTGTGTTGATTTCACTGTGATTGTATGTGGCATTATGTGGAAAATATTTTAATTGTTTCATATTTTTTTATTAATAAAAAAAACAAAATTTACATGTATTTGTATGAAAAAAATGCTTTTAATGGAAAAAAATGTAATAAATTATTGAAAAAGGAATCATTGTGACAAATTTATTAATATTTTTTTTTGTTTTGTTTTTAAAATGGGTTTTAATTAAAATTTTCCATTTAAAGGCAGCAATTATTTGTTAATGGGTATCTTTTAATTACGGATTATTTTTATGAATCAGTTAAGTTGGCTCCAATGACGATGTTTAAAAATTCAAAAAATACATGAAATTGGTTAAAGGTCAAAACCTTTTTCGGAAGCTTTCTTACAAAAAAAGAGATTAGTCGGACACCGAATTTTTACACATGGTGAATTCAGTTGACGGACAAGAGGCAGACACAATAAACTTCGAGAGTCTTCAAAAAATACATTGCATAATTTCAGGAGTCATTTTTTTGAAAATTCCATATGTAAATGACTGCATAACATGATCTGGACCTCAGCTCGTCCAGAAATTCATTTGACCACACGAGGAATATCCTAAAATTAACTGGAATTTCCTCAAATTTAATGTTTGCAAGTGCTGGTGCCAATTTCACTCTCATTATACAATTGTGTCCCTTTTCTCTTTTTTTCCCATTCACATAATTTCATAATAATACCATAATTTTTCCTCTCCATACTTTTATCTCATTAGGCAAAATTCTTCTTTATCTCCTCATATTTATTAACGCCTGGTTCTTTTTCTCATATGTTTTTTATAAATAACAAGTAAACCTTTGTACACCACACATAACCATGAAAAATTAACATTCATTCAAAGGAAAGGAAAAATAACGAAAGAAAAATGCCTTTTAGCCATGAAATGGAATAATGAAGGGCAGGTCTATGTGTCAAATATATTTCAAGATCGTAAACAAACAAACATGAGAAGAGAAAGAATTTTTTTTAGGTTAAAATTAATGACTTTAACATGGTTACAAAGTGATGAATGTAGAAAATAAGTAAAATTTTTGTTATGTGTTATCTTTATCTTACATTTTGGAATGAAATGAAATAAATATTTGTGTATTATAATAAGAAAAATAATGATAATAATAAAGTAAAATAAAACACATAAAGAGGAGAACTGATTAATTTTCCTTTTATTATTATTATTATTGTTGTTATACTTTTTGTATGTGTTTCAACTGATTTGGCATCGTTAAAAAGGTCTAAGTGAATCAAGGGAATGTTATTATTTTATCTGTTCAAGTGTTATGAAGAATAATGTTAAGATAAATGAATATTTCATATAATTCAAAGGAGAGAATATTAACAAAAATTTCTTTTACTTTACTTTTCCATAAAAATGTGGAAGAAAAACATGAAAATTAATAGATAATGATCCTAATATAAAAATAATGAGTTTGTTTCTTGAATTGATTACACAAACTTTTACATGATGATGAGATGAGGGAGAAAATTATTGATTGATTAGGATTTTTATCCTTTTTTAAGAGATAATAAAAATGACATGAACTAAAATGATGGTAATTAACTGGGCAGACACATTTTACTGAATGTGGATTGATATGAATGTAGAAAAAAATTAAATGTAATGGGGCCTTAAAGCACTTTTACATAAAAATTTGTCAATTTTCTGTTCATACTTCATATTTATGTGATAAAATTGAGGGTGTGGTTCTAATTTTCCTTGCAATGCACCAAAAAATCGAGCATCGAATTAAATGGGTTCAAACATTTAATTTCATTTGAAAAACCCTCATCGACCAAAACTCTTTAATAAAATTATAATTCTGAGAACAATAAAATAACATAAATACATAGTGAGTGAGTTATTTTAATTCAGTGCACACACACACGCACACACACAAAACACATCTCATTTATTTAATTTAATTTAATTTTATTACACAAATCCTTTTAACTCTTCACATGATTCCACTCATTCTATATGTTTACTTTTGATATTGATAAAAAAACAGTAACAACAAGAACGCGCTTCACGCACATATGATGTTGATTATATCAAATGAGGCATTCCTATTAAATGTAAGTGAACTGTATTGTATGAGCTGAATAATAATAATATAAAAATAAAAATATATAAACTTCAGAGAGTTACTGAATATTAAAATGTTACAGATTGTTACGACAGTCATAAACTTTGGCTGTAAAAAGCTTTCGCTACTAAATGAGTGTGTGTGTGTGTGTGTATGTAAAATGACCAACAAAAATTAAATTAAGAGACATGTTTATAGACGAAAATAAGTTTTATTATGAGCTGTCTAATTTAATATGACTTTATTATTATTTTTTGTTTAAAGCAGTCACTGGAAAAATTTGAGAATTTGTTTCCGTTGAAGAATTTAACCCTTAAAACACCGTGTTGGAATATCCTACGAATTAGAGGAAAAGCCTACGAATTTTTAAGACGACGCCTTAAAAAATTTCCCTTATAATTTTCCCTGTTTGATCGGCCGTATCTAGTCCTTCGTTTACCGTGTTGAAACATCCTACGAATTAGAGAAAAAGTATATAAACTTTTAAGGCGACGCCTTGAAAAATTTCCCTTATAATTTTCCCTGTTCGATCGGCCGTATCTAGTCCTTCGTATTTCACCATTTTTTCTTAGAATTCTTGCCAATCGCCAGAAAATAATCATATCTAAAGGCCTTTATCGATTTAGAACGCTACGACGAATTCTTCATGGATTTTGAGCGCGAATGGAAAATGACTAGATTATTGAAATGGTTATTTTCTAACGATTGGCAAGAATTTCAAGAAAAATTAGTGTCAGAAAAAAAAGTAGATACGGCCGCACGTTATTGACATACTTTCTGTTCATAGTGAGAATCTTGTCATTTTCAATTCACGCTTAAAATCCATGAAAAAATTCGTCGTATCGTTCTAAATCAATAAAGCTTTTTAGATATGATTATTTTTTATCGATCGGCAAGAATTTCACGAAAAAATAGTGAAAAACGAAGGATTAGATACGGCTGAACAAACAGGGAAAATTATAAGGGAAATTTTTTTAAGGTGTCGCCTTGAAATTCGTAGGAAATTTCAACACAGTCCTTAAAAGTCATGATAAGTGCGAGGCATTTGAGCATATGCAGGTTTATAGATGGTTTTTAGGGCCTTGTGGTTCTTCAACGTTAAAATAAATTAAAATTCTATTAAAATATTGGTCAAAAAAAGAATAACCAAATTTCAGATTGACTACACTCACACTGACACTGAAAATGTCAGCTAATATCAAGCTCCCCCAAAATAAGATTGCACAAGCCAATGGTCAATTGAAAAAAAAGACTTGCTTCATTAAAAAAATCTGTCACTTTTTTAACTGTCATTGTATCATAAACATTTTTTCTACAATGAACAAAAAAATGCATGAATAAGCAAAAAAGGCGGATATAGTTGGTGATTAGCGAGCATTAGATAAAATAAGAAAAAAAAACATAATTTCACTCTATGCTTTTTTTTCTCTGGATCACAAAAACCCGCCTTTTATTTATTATAATAATCATTATTATGATTTTTATGTAACATCATCTCGCTTTAGTTATTGTCATTGAATATTCATGTGACCTATAAACTTTATTCAACTCGTCTTGGTTGTCAGGAACAATTGTCCATTATTTTCTATCTTTTTATTTGGATTAATATAAAAATAATAAAAAAAAAACTAGCGGATACAAATAGATTTTACTCTCAATATCTTTTCATTTTGTGGTTTGCATTAAAATTGTATCACAATTCACTTGTAAACACAAAACTCTTATAATATTTTCATTTGTATAGTTATTTATTTATATATATGACGCGATAACGATACCATTCATAAGAACACATGAATATATTTCACATGAAAATCCTTTGCATCATTTTCATACTTAACACAAGTACGGGTAAAATTATGTCGTCGATGTTTTTTTTTTGTGTGTGTATGTGTCATTTTCCTTCTAACAAATAATAAAATAAAATGAAAAAAAACTTCTACACAACATAATTTTATGTCATAACCAGACATCATGTTAAATTTAACCGTTGAACATACAAACACACACACATTCATGTTAATGTCAGTTATGAGATTGTTGAAAGTAGTAGGAAATAAGATGAAGATACATCGGAAAAGTAATTTAAATGTTAGTGGTATTACGTGAATGTGGGAAATTAGTTGAAAAGCTAACTTTAAACTGTTTTCCAAAAAAGTTTGTTTAAACTGAGTTTTTTTATATTGAATTTTCATCGAATTTTCGATTTATTTATTTTATTTTGATGATTTTATGTGTAAAGCAGATGGTGAACGAATAATTTTATAATGTTCAAATAATGATGAAATGAAAAGGAAAAAAAAGTGTATTGAATTAACAATAATGGGATATATTTAGTGTGTCATGATAATAAAAGGCAATAAAAGGATATGAAATAGTTAAAAAGTGAAATTTTTTTCTCATAAAAAAGTTATTTGTTGTGATATAAATCTTTCATTGTATGTTTTCTTTCTGACAATAAATAAAGTGAAATATTAAGCTAAATACAGACAAATCGTTTATTTATTTCATGGATTTCCTTCGATTTGGGCTGAAAATATTGTGATTTCTGTTGGAATGGAAGTTGTATTTAAATGGATACAAGATAAGAAGAAATTGTGCTACGAAGTTGAATGAGAAACTTGACTTAAGACAAAAATATCATTTTGATAATAACACTGGACAACAAAATAAAAAAACCTCTGGCTACTGGCAAATCCTTTTACAGTCTTAAAGTACATAAAAAATAAAAAAATAAATTTTAAAATGAATTAAGGAAAAATAGAGGAAAATTCAAAAAATTATTTAAAAAAAGTAGCAGCCTAGATGACTTTCTGTGAACGCCAAAAATTTTTATTTTTTATGTACTTTAAGACTGTAAAAGGATTTTCCAGTAGCCAGAGGTTTTTTTATTCTGTTGTCCAGTGTAATCGTAGTTTAAAGTCTGCATTTTTGAAAAAATATCCTTTACATTTTTTGAAGAAATTTTACGAAACACATTAGAGCAGGCTTACGTTGATCATGATGATGATAAGAGAAGGGTATACCCACCTCAGCCAGTACTTATGGGGCTTTTTGTGGGCTGGGTTTCGACTTACCCTGAATTATATTTCTTTTTAACGATACTTATTTCCTAAGTAGTTCCTAGTAATCATATATCGAGTAAAGTTTCAGTTCAAAGAAGGCTCTTGGGTCTATTTGCCCATTCAAATACCCAAAAAGCCTCATTTTTCTGCTTAACTTATTCTACATAAATCTGTTTCACTTAGATTCATTATCTTAAGGTGTTTTAGTACACGTGGGTGGTTTGTGAGGAATGCCACCAGAACTCTGCAGATCAGATCAGATTTATAAAGCAGCTATTAAGCTTGCACTCAGGCCATCAGTCGGGTCCATTGTGCATATCCGTTATCATCATCCGAGGGACTTAGCTTTTATCCTGTCATTCCAAGCAGTCACCACCTTTATCTAGCCTTTGACTCAAATTGAGTAGCCAGAAAAATAGACATTTGAGATTGTAAAGTTCAATAACTTGAGCGAGAATCGAAAAGCCAACCTTAAGATTGATAGTCCAACACACATACCACTGCACCGTAAAATTCCCCAAACCAGAACTCTTACTTGACCTGTGATCATTTCGAGAAGCTCCTTAGTATGAGTGGCTGACCCATTTGGTTATAAGATTAAGTACGTGTTCAGAAAGAAGATTGCTTGGCAGATTCCTGTAACAGGTTGGTTCATCTATAAGCCACTCAAGTATTGGAGACTTTGATATTTTTAATGAAATCCTAAGCATGGATCTACCCTAGCATAAGTTGAAGCTGATCCTTCCCTTGCTAGTATATCAGCAATTTCATTTCCTTCTATGTTACTGTGACCAGGAACCCAAATGATTTTCACTCTTTTGCTTCTTGAAAGAAATTATCCAAGTCACAAAAAAAAATACAGTTAAAGGACAAAGTTTTTCCTACAACTTTGCTGAATAAACTATAAGTGTATTTCATTCATCGATCCATTTTTATCGATACATGAACTAGGCAATCTCATTTCGGACCTTGAAACATTCCACAAATGTGATGATAATATTGTGAATATTTTTTCTTCATTTTCAAATCGATCAATCATAACTACAGTAACCCTTTTTTTAATTTCCTTTTAATGCAATATATTTTTATACACATAAAGGGAATCCTAATTGAAATTGTTCGGTTCCACACTTGGGTTTCAACTTGGTTATGGCTTTACACTCACTTGAATATTTTTTGGTTCGTGGTTTTCTGTAATACAGTATTTATTATTATTTTTTACCACATCCGTTATTATATTGTCTCTTTTTCTCTTTCATACTTTGAATACGGATTATTATTATTTTATTATTGTTCAAAATACAAAATAACTTATTACAGTGCTGAGTTTTGTGTGTCCCAAAAATTTAAGTAAACAAAATTGGTATGTAAATTTTTTATACCCTATTATTATTACAAAATGATAATCATTTATGAATTCTTTACATACATAGACAAATATGATATGTATTTATTTATTCATAGTTGTGGTGTTTTATCAAGCATACACACACACACACACACACACAAGTTATTATGGTTTATAAATTCACAAAACTGACACAAAAATGTTTGATATTGAATTTTAAATTGATGTGCAAGTGGGATTAAATATTTTGTTTTTTTGCTTTGTATTGTGAGAAAAACAAAACCACATGATAATAACTTTTAAATTAATCGTATGGGGCTCAAGTTATACTGAAAATGGAGACGACTGGTTTTTTTTTTATACTTGAAATTCATAAATTTTCAGTTATTCCTTCAAAATTTATTCAGGACCGTGAAATTTTCAATCAAAATTTTATTTTCAACATTTTTTGAAGCAAGTTACAAATTGAATCTACTTTGACCTTGAAAAATCTTAAATTAAAATGAAAATCCATAAAAAAGTGGTAACAATTTCGTCCTTTTTTTAATATTATTTATTGCTTGAATAATTCAAGACAATCAGTTCAATAAAGAAAATATAAAAATCTTTTTTTTTCATTTCTTTTCAATTTCAATTTCAATGAAAACAACTTGAAAATAATCACTTGTGTGGGTGTTTCAATAAATTGATGCGGAATACCACTTTTTTTATTTTGAAAAAAAAAACTTTCTTTATATGAAAAAAAAAGTAAATGAATAATTTTCTATAGAGACGAGGATGGTATAATAAATTGAAGAGAGATAAAATAGAAAAATGGGTTAATGTAGCATCGTTTATCATTGAATCGTATTGAATTGAATTGAAAATTATACAATATTTTTTTAGATTTTTTTTCTTTAAAACGAACACTTGTGTTTGCATTTTCATAAAAATGTTGTTATTCAATGATTTTAAAATACATGATTTTTACATGAATATTAAATTTCAATATTTTTTTCTCTAAATTGAAAATTTCTGAAAATTGAATTTTAAAAAATCTTACAATCGCATTTTCAATTCAAATTATTTTTTAAAAAAAATTGAAAATTGCCTTGTTTGATTTAACACAATTTGGTATAATGACAGGACAATGAAACGTACCCGAAACGCTCATTTGGTCACGATTTAATCAAGCATTTTGTTAAAATCATCGAAAATGAACAACAGACGTATCTGTTATCAATAAAAGAAAAACAAAATAACGTGGCTCTCTCTCAAATTTAAATCACTTTTCAAAAAACTGTATTCAATGTAAAGCAAATACCTTTCAACAGCACTCAACATTTTTCGCGTTCTAATGATAATGCTTTTAAATTACACAACATTAAAGTAACAAATTTCTAGGAAGTACCTGACATAAAATTTCCGAAAAATAACGTGAAATGTGAATTTAATTTATTTTAAAAATTTTTGTTACTTTCTTTGTTTTCCGTGTTTTTTTACGCACATTTCTTGTGGATTTAATATAAAATGCGAGTATTGTGCTGTCTGTCCGTGATTTTGTGTTAACATAATGGCTGATTGTGTCACTTTCAACCCTAATCCAGTGGAGCACCAGCCGGAGACC
>LN483984.1:13796-31572 GCA_900002565.1 Culicoides sonorensis
AGCCGCGGCACTTTCGCAAACTCACACTTTTTAGATTTGAATAGATATAAAAGTATTATAAAAAGTAAATGAATAATTTTCTAAAAGACGAGGATGGTATAATAAATTGAAGAGAGATAAAATAGAAAAATGGGTTAATGTAGCATCGTTTATCATTGAATCGTATTGAATTGAATTGAAAATTATACAATATTTTTTTAGATATTTTTCTTTAAAATGAACACTTGTGTTTGTATTTTCATAAAAATGTTGTTATTCAATGATTTTAAAATACATGATTTTTACATGAATATTAAATTTCAATATTTTTTTCTCTAAATTGAAAATTTCTGAAAATTGAATTTTAAAAAATCTTACAATCGCATTTTCAACTCAAATAATTTTTTTAATAAAATTGAAAATTGCCTTGTTTGATTTAACACAATTTAGTATAACAGACAATGAAACGTAACCAAAATGCTCATTTGGTCACGATTTAATCAAGCATTTTGTTAAAATCATCGAAAATGAACAACAGACGTATCTGTTATCAATAAAAGAAAAACAAAATAACGTGGCTCTCTCTCAAATTTAAATCATTTGTAACTGTATTCAATGTAAAGCAAATACCTTTCAACAACACTCATTATTTTTCGCGCTTTCATGATAATGCTTTTAAATTACACAACATTAAAGTAACAAATTTCTAGGAAGTACCTGACATAAAATTTCCGAAAAATAACGTGAAATGTGAATTTAATTTATTTTAAATATTTATGTTACTTTCTTTTTTTTCGGTGTTTTTTTACGCACATTTCTTGTGGATTTGATAAAAATGCGAGTATTGTGCTGTCTGTCCGTGTTTTTGTGTCAACAAAATGGCTGATTGTATCACTTTCAACCCTAATCCAGTGGAGCACCAGTCGGAGACCAGTGGAGAGTGTTTAAAATGTTCGAATTTTCCAAAGAGGCGGTTTTTCGTGAAATGTCTAATATTTTTGAAAAAACAGAAATCGTGAAAAATTCAAAAAATGTCCAATTTCCATCAATTGAAATACACAATGCATATGATCGTTGTTATTTTCCGTATTTTTATATTTTTAAATATAAATAACTTCGTTAATGACAATTTACCGTTAAACAATAAAAACAATCAAATTATAAAAGATTGGTCTCTTGTGTGTTATTTGAAACGAAAATTTTTACATTTTACATCAATATTTTACATTTAATTCATAAAAATCGTTGAGAGAGAACCAAAATAATTTTATTTTATATAATTTCTTTTTTGACATTAAATTTAACCGGAAATCTAAGAATAAATGTTGCTTGTTTGAAGTGGGCTGTAATTTAAAAATAAAAAAAAACGAAATGAAATCACCAAAGTTTTGCCTTTTATTTTATTTCTTTCTCGTTAATATTACTGTTATTACTTCTGCTTGAATGGATAATAATAATAATAATAAGAACATTGATCAGTGTATAAAAGTTTTTAAAAATGAGACTTTTTTTCTTGTTCCTTTCCGTTTAATGTCATTTTAACAGCTATTCAAGTCAATCGGGATTGTAATAAAGGAAATCCCATTATAGACACGTATTTTCAACACACAATAAGTTATTTTTTTTTTATATGTGTGCATTGGGAACACGTGTGTACTTAAATTTAGTGTCAGGCAGTCATTTGCTGAATTTAAGCGTCATAAATTTTCAAAATGATCTGAAATTATTGGTTTAGGAACAGGAACGCATGAAAACATGGCATCACGAGTTGATACATCTCGTTTAAGGTCGTACCCAGATTCAGAACCTCGAGTGTCTTTGTCGCGGAAACTACAGAAAATCATAAAAATTTCGAAAATCAAGGGAAACCACGAAATTTTAGAAACACCACACTAAAAGCTGAAAACGCCCCGCAGCACAAAGTGCCTTTATCGACAGACGAAGATCTTTGATTGACACTTACAAGACATTTGGGACAAAACTTCGAAAATTATGGACACTCTTTTGGTCTGTGCATATAGTGCGGGTGGCCTGCGGAGCATTTTCAAGTTAGAGTGCAGAAAATCGCGAAACTCTAATTCACTCTCACAATTTCAATACATAATTCACCTTAATGATATGACATTGAATTAATGGAACTGAATTACATTTTAATAACTGTTTATTTTAGTACTCCATTACCTAATCAAGTCTCAAGTGAATCATATATTTGTAATGATCTGCCATTAAAATAATGTGTGTTTATTTTTTTTGTTAATGCGTTCTGAAAAACAAATTTCCCACATCAGTGTGGTGAAACACCAAAATCTCGCGAGTAATGGGCGTTTTTATTTCAGATAATTTAATACCACATTTTACAAGTACGTTAAATCATAATTGTTGTCATTACGCTACATAATTTAATAATAACAAAAAAATCATGAAATTAAATGTAATGATAGAATAAAATAATTTCAACTTACGAGTACATGCCAAAGTGCAAAGCCATTTCTGTTTTTTTGTGCTTTACACTGTTTTGTATTGTTTTGATTTTCATGCTGGCTCGTTTCTTGCTTTTTTATGATGCCATCTTTGTGGTTGACTTTTTTTGATGTTAGTATCGGTGCAAATGGTGGCGACAGTGGTGGCAAAACAACCATGACTCTTACAACCACACAAATTAAAGTTCCAATTATAAGTGTGGTTCATGTCCCTGAAGCTGATATGAATGAAACTGTCGTGATAAATGAGCAACAATAATAATTGTGATAATTTTTACTGCCAGAAGAATTACGAGCAATAATTAATGAATGTAAGAAGTGATTCATGATGATTTTGACATTTTTTTCCCATTCCTTGACTTGACTTGAGTTGTGGTGGAAAAATTATTTTATTTTAAAAATCTGAAATTAAATTGAAGAAAAAACGAAATAGAGTTAATAGAAAGATCATAAAACAATTTTATTAGTTAATCTATCACACACTCACATAAAATATCCATCAAAAAGAAAATTTAATTCATTTTTCATATCAGTTACGAACACTCGTTTCCCATTTTTATTTTGATCAATAAATGAAATTTCATATTATATGAAGAGGAAAAAAAACTCTAAAGCCGGATTAACATTTTAAAATACGTCAGACAAATGCAACAGATTCCTAACAGATTTTACGCTAAAGCTTCATTATGTATTAAGGACAGGATTCAATTTGTCACTGTCACGTCGTTTTTATATGATTCATACAAACACATATCAGATATTTAACGCGATTTCACTAAAAGCCTTTAATAACAAAAAAAATAAATATTTTTTTTGAGTGCTTTTGATTCATTTTCAGTTTTTTTTGATTGATGATGTGATATTAAAATGACAGAAAATCCAGGTACAAACTTTTGTTCGAACAGAATGAAATTGCAATGAAATTCCACTGAAATTAAATTCCGATAAAACAAGGCAATTGCCGGATTATTCTTTCATTTCTCCTTTTATTTTTAATAGGAAGTGATGATAATAAACCTTTCAAAATACTATTAAACGTGACTTTCATTTAGTTGAAGCCATATTATATTGAATAACTTTATCTGAAAATATGGAGGAAGTTGTTTTTTTTTGTATAGATTTAACACAATGCAATCAAGTATTAAATTCAAAAGATACCGGGTTATGTTACGGAAGTGGGGGAACTAAGAAATCAATATTAAAATTTCGAGAAAACGTGATTAGTTTATGATTTTATTAAAACATTGAGGAAAACATGTAAGTTTGAATTTCAACTCTTTGATGTTGCATGGAATGAATGAGGATCATGGCCATGAAACATTTCTAGAAGATGGCGCTGCAGTCGCTTATTTTCAAAGACATATTATGCAAGTGAAACTCAACTAATTGGATTATTGAATTACCCTTAAGTTAAGAGAATGAAAAAATACAGCGTCTTGTGTCTGGGTTTTTCGATTGGACACTCCAGAGGGCGCTGAGAGATTTTGTGATTTACACGAAGAAAAAAGCATAAAAATAGCAAAAAAATAGAAATTCAGGGTAAAAGTCGTTGATGACCCTGCGAGGGTGTCAAGAAGGGTTTTGGAGGTTAGAAAAATCTTCCTCGAGGCTGAAAAGGTGGTTGATAAGGTCGTTGATAGCTTCAGTCTAATAAAAAATGAATAGCTTTTAATAATCCCGTTTTTTACTTTCAAATCCCGATGTTTTATTTCACTAGTTCCGATTTTTCATCAAAAGTACCTGGTATGCCTACCAACGGGCGAAGAAGAGGTCGTGGGTCAATTATAGCCTCTTTGTTATTATTTTACTTTAATGAGACTAAAAATGACCCAATTACAATTTTTTACTTAAATTTAACCAAATAATACCAAAAAAACATATTTGAAAATAAAATTCCAGACAAGAAAAAGAAATTCTTGAATGCTCACATTTCATTTCTCCACAAAATCTGTTTAAAAATATCAGAACATACAAAAACATGTATTAAATGTCACTTTCGGATTAAATTTTTCGGTTTCAAAAGGTTAAAAATAATATAAAATAAAAATTGAGTTAAGTAGGATGAGAAACTTATGTAAATTTTACAGTTAAAATATGATAAAGGTTTATCCATTTACATGTTTTTTTTTCATGTAAAATGAAAATTTTTGGCATTTCTTTCACACTCATTGCTCAAATAGTTTGCAACTGAGTCTATTTTCAAAAGAAAAAAAGGACCATGCAAAGACATGAGTTAAAATATTGTCACTTTAGGATTATTTTTCAGTTTAACTTCCTTTAAAAATCTAACATCAAAATATTTTTCATGTACATGAAAATTGCTCGATCCTGAAAGAAACAGCCATCAATTTAAAACTAAAATCAAGGTCATTTATTATTTTATTTACAAGTCAAAAATAAGTTACGAGTTAATGGATTCAAAAAATTACATTACTTTAACTTGGCTGAATTCCCTTTTTTATATAAATTTTCATTAACTCCATTCAATTTCTGATTGTGTTTTTTTTTTGTTCAAATAAATTTCATTTCAATACAATGAAAGTAAAGTAAAATAAAATTTAGAAAATGAACCAAATAACCATCAATATTAAATTACTCAATTCACAGAGACAAACTACTTTCAATTGTGTTAAAATAAAAGACCGATCACTAAACACACACACTTTGGTCCAATTGTTCAATAATAAATCGATCTCTGCTTTTTTCCCATTCTAACAATAAACTGGAAATTTTTAAGTGAATTTGATTCTCATTGAAGTTTTGCACAAAACATATCAAATGTTGTGAAATTCAATGAAGAATGCATTTTCGTACACTGTAAATTTTGTGTGTTATTTTTTTTTGTGTGAATTTTTAAGGGAAAAAAAGTTGGAAATAAGCAAACAAACATCATGTACTTCCTGTTATTTTATTTCTTTGACTATGTTTTTTCTCATGTATTTCCTGTTTCATTCATTTTCTGACCCAAATAATTTTTAATGCTGACAGATAGTACTTAATAAATTTAGTCTTGTATGTGTATTTGTGGGAGAAAATGGACAAGAAAATAAATTTTGTGTTTGTCTGGCTGTCCATTAATGTTTTGTTAGAAAGAGAATCATATTATTTGGACAGTAAAATGATTGTCTGTGTGTGCTTGTGCCTGTGAACAGATGTTTGATGGTAAAATAATATTTTTTGTTTGAATTTATTTGTGAAATCTGGAAATCGTTGCAGTTTATCAATCAAAGTGTTAAAATCGTAATCTTTCAGGGTTGTCTTTAAGGGATGAAATTTTAATGGTAAACCACCTTTGAAATAGAATTTCAGTAAAAAAAACGAAAAATTTTTTGAAAATGACATGTAAACATAAAATTTTGTATATAAGAATTTCAAAAACGTCCTTCCTCGCTTTAACTCTCACTCTCTCAGTTGCTCTCACTCTTGTTCTCTCTTATATTTTTTTTAATATTGTATTTGGCCTCATAAGCAAATTTAAGAATTAAATTTAACCGTGTTGAAATTTCCTACAAAATTTTACGCCTTATTTGAATTTTTTCGTAAATTTCCTTTTCTTGTAATTTCTCTTGGAGTTTTCACTGTTTTTTCGTGAAAATCATTGTAATCGCTAGAATTTTTTTATATCTCGACAGCTTTTTCATTTTACATCGATACAACGAGTTTTTGGATGCACAAAAATCAAAGGAAACAGAAACTTTTAGAGGTAATTTATTTCAAACGTCATTTTCGTAGGAATGAGGTTCAAAAATGAGGTTGTATCTTGTCATGCATATTTATGCATAAATAAACTGTCGCATCGATGTAAATCGAAAAAGCTCTCGAGATTTAACGGTTTTTGAGCGATTGCAATGATTTTTACGAAAAAATAAAACCGGAACAGCCTAAATGTTATCTTAGACTTTTCTTCAAAATACTCTTTGAATAAGGACGTTTTAGGTTAAGTTTTATAAGGTCACCCCCTCGGCCTCAAAGAGTCCTATTGTGGTCAAAGGACGTTTTCAGAAGGGCACATAAAAAATTAAAATTTTAATTTACTGTAATCTTAAACTTTTTTTAAAGGAAAAACAAAATTTTGTCACTCAACTTAAAAATAAATAAAAAAATAAAACTTGACTTGGTAATTGTTGAAAATTTAAATTTTATTACAAATAAAAATGTGCCAAAAGCATTCCACTTAAACTTACACTTAATCTTATTTTCATTTTTATTCATTTTCCTGTCAAATTGAAAGAAAAAAAAAGGAAAAAGGAATGAAAAAACTAAAAATTTATATTTTCTCGAGTTACATGAAGCAAAGTAACAGACAAAAAAATAAAATAACAGGAAATAAATTTAAGTTATCTTTAAAAATAAAAAAAAATAGTGTACAAAAATAATGTAACAAATTTCTGTCAACTCAACTCAACTTTACTTTTGTACTTTTATACACATTTAAGCCTGAGGTTGTGTTTTCAACTTAAATCAAAACTTATACACAATTATAAAGAAAAATGAAATAAAAATTTATATTCCTTTAACGTTATTTGTGCATTCAATGAAATTTATTGTTGTTTCATTTGCAATTGAACAAAATTTGTTTTTGTTTTCAAAAACTTTATTTTTGTAAATAAAAAGTTATTTTTGGGTGTGAACAGAATCAGGCGCGCCATATACAAAATAAATCAAATACGAAAAATTTATTTTCCTTATCTTTTGAAATTTTTCAATTTTTATTTTGTTTTTTTTCATAGTAAATTTAACAACGAGGTGACATTTTTTTAGGTTTCATTGTAATTGAAAATAAATTTATTATTATTTTTAATCTCAATGCAAAAAATTTGTAATGGAAGAGAAAATTCATCACTTACTTGTTGAGTATGCAAAATAATCAATGGATTCATTTTATTTTAATTTTATCACAGATATTTTTATTTCAAATTAAATTTTTATTTTACATTAAACTTAAACTTTAAAATTATCACAGAACTTGACGATACAAACAAAAAAAAAATTCACATCCTGTCACCAGGAAATATAAAAATGCACTAAGCGCATCTCAGTGCCTGCAAGGCCTTTTGTAGGTGCGTGATTTGTTGTTGTAATTTAGAGCAAATATGAAAGGTTAAAGGTAATAAAAGTTCACTTTAATGGAAATCTTTTATACACACACTTTTAACTTTTCAACTAAAAACTCATCAAAATTTCAATTAATATTAGAACGATTGACATAAAACGGACTCAGGTGATGCTGTAAATGTTTGCACAGGGTTAATTAAGAAAAAAAAATATTTGTTTACTTAAATGCTTTCAAGATTTATGATAGATTAACCCCTTTTTCATCGTTATAGATGTGACATTCAACTTGATTAATTATGAAAGGTCTTACAATGTATGAGTGCGTGCATGGTTATGAAAAGAGATGAGAAATTTGAAAGAAAAATGGGTAAGAAAAAATAGTGACAAATGTCAAAAAAATCACATACCGAAATCTGATAATGGGTCTTATGGTCCATGTATACCCATTGGTTTTGGGTATGAGATTATTGGGCATTAATGAGGGCTAAAATCAAATTTTACTCTTTACAGGTGCAATGTAATTCCTTCTCTGAAACGATGTGACAACCCTCAATGATTCGTTCTTCTTCTTCTTCTTATTTTTTCCATCATTGAAAATTATTTATTCATTTCTCATCATTTTTCTTATCATCAAACAATCTCCATTCAGCAAAATTTAAATCTTCATTTAGTATTAAAATCGTTTCATTTCAATTTTTTTTTTTTACCAGAAACACTGACTTCACTTGTCAAACAGAATATAAATTGTTTTTTAATCAACTACCGTTTTTTTTTATGGTTAAATTGTTTTTTTTTATCATCATTATTATTTTTATTTTTTTTCTTCTTGATGAACTTTTTTATGGGATTTCTTTCAAAAAGTTCTTTTTTTACTTGTAATACACAACACATTGGTGAAAAAAAATTGATAAAATATGTTTATTATAATGATGGTGTTTAACACGTATGATATTCAAAAAAAATAATGTTATACAAGTTTTTCACTTATCGAAACAGATAAATAACAAAATTGGAATGTAATCTTGCATGAATTTGATGAGCGCATTTGCAGAAATTAAATTCAAATTTTAAATTGGCACATTGCAGGGACGGATTTAGAAATCATCTTGGGGGGAGAAGGTAAATTTTATAAAAGTAAAATTCAAACTTATCCAGCACAATTCACTCATAAAAAACAAAATATTTAGAGGGATGGGCCCCTCCCCTCTCTCGTTTCCCTTTAGCTTGTAAGTCTGTGGTATGAAGATTTCCCTTTCAACTGGTTTTTGATAGGATAAAACTCTCCAAAATCGACAGTTTCCAAAATTCGAGAGACGGATTTACAAGGGGGCGGGGGGAGTCAAGGGGGGCTCAGTCATTAAAATGTTTCAATATTTGTATTAAATAATAGAATTGATTGATAAAATTTGACTTTTACACACGGGCCCCCCTCGCAATAGAAAAATACTAAATCCGTCCCTGTATAATTTTGACATTTCAGTTAAAATATTTTTAATTTTCACATGTAATTTGCATCCTTTGTGTTCATTATTATTTTAATTTCTGTTTTATCATTTATTTATATTTCACCACAATTACAACAACAAAAAAATTTTTACAAACAACAAACCATATATCTGTGAAAATAATAATCTCCCCTTTTTATTTATTTATTATTGTTGTTTTCTGCTCCCTTTATTTTGCATTTCACGACAAGCAATATTGGAATTCATTGAGATACGAATATAATTTCATACTTCATTCTCATAAATATTTGTTTTTTTTCAATTTAATACGAATTACATTGAAATGAATGAATGGATGCAAAAAAAAAAAAGTGGAAAAAAATCATATAAAAACGTGTTCATATGTATTTTTATTTCTCACAATGATTGTTGTCGAGCTGTCATGTACTTCAATATATTACTATGATTATTTTAATATACATATTTCATGTCATCTGTTCAAGTCTTACACAGAACAAATTTATTAAATATTATTATTATTATTTTTATTGTATATTAATATGAATCACATAACAAAAATATTGTATGAGGACAAAAACTGAAAAGGTAAGTTTTTTTATTTTTGGATGTTAAGCCACTTTATTTTGATTGGTGTTTCCATTTGATGTCGTATCGTATTATTTATGGTCAATTATTTTGTATTTCAATGGATTTGTAATGATATGACGACAATATTTAGCATAAAGGCATGCCAAATGGTCTCATTTAAGATGAATTGAAGATTTTGCTATCAGATGTCACTTAACATAATTCTAACTTTTTTGCATTAAACGCAAGTTTTTAAACTACGAGTGTCATGAATTTTTTCTTGCGAATCAGCAAAATTTCGAACCAATTATCTGAGTTTATGAAAAATAATGGATAATTCCATATAAAAAACATCCACTCTGGTGGCATGGCTCTACGATCGTTTTCGTATTTCTAAAGCTGGGTGTGAATAGAATCTGATACCTGTATTTGGACTCTGCTTGAATTTTTTTGAGCTTTTCACGGCATTTCATGAGGACCATAAAAGAGTAAAGTAAGATTTTGGATAAAATTCACACACCAGAGGTCGCTTTTTCACTTCATTAGTCATTTTCCTTTAAATTTTCCTAAATTTCAATTAAACATTTAAAATTCTTTGACGCAATCATAACAATTTCATTTAATCTAGTAACCAAATACCATTGGCTGACATAATCAATAATAATCTCCCACATCTTAGGGTTAAAAGTGATCTCATGTGAAAATTTATAAATCATCCATTGTGAAAAGGCAAATTTTGAACGAAATTACACACACACACATAATTTTCTCCTACACAATAAATTAATAAAAAGGATAAATGTGTGTCATGCAATTAAAATTTATTTCTCATTTCTGTTTTCTATTGTTCACATCTAAAAACCCTTTAACCAACAAATTTTCCAATAATAAAATACAATGTTTTACATCCTTTCACAATAAACCGTCCATTGAATGATTTTGTGGTTTAAATTTGACGCTTTCATTTTCGTTCATGGCATTAGCAATTTTTTTGTTTTTTGCTAAAGATCCCTTTTAAAGTACTGTAATGCTCATGCTAACGTTAAATAACATGCTGCTTTTGTGTACATTATGTCAGAAACATGTAAATCTAATTTTGATAAACAACCACATAATTATCGGTACAATAAATTTTATTAATGAATAAATTAGTAAAATAAATAAGTGAGGCATAAAAATCAATATAATTTGTGTATTAAATTTTTGTTGGGTGTTTTCTGTGTGTGTGTGAGTATGAATGAGTTTAATGATTTAATATATTTGATGTTTACTGAATTTAATTTGATTTTTTTTTGCTTTTGTTAATTTAATGGGAACTTAATTAAATTATTGTAATTAAACCGGATACACAATTATTGAGATTTTAAATATTAATAAGAGGCAGGTAATTTTTAAATGAAAGGAATATTTTAGGAAATATGACGTTGAACGGTGTCAAAATCAAATTTGCGAAATTTCTAAAATGTTTTCATTTCAAAAATGTCGGAATTTTTCAAAATCACGAAGTTTTTCACAATGGTTGAACTTTCCAAAAAGGCCGACTTATTAAAACTTACTTTTTAAAATCGTAGAAAACTGAAGATTTTTCGAAAATAACGAAAATTTTCAAAAACTGCAAAATTTTAAAAATTCTGTAAAACTGTGCGAAATCGTGAAAATCACTAAAAATTGCGGTAGTAAATGGTCGAATTTTACAAAATCATGGAGTTTTCAAAATGGTTGAACCTTCCAAAATGGCCGACTTATTCCAATACCACTGAATTTTCTAAAATTATAGAACAACTGAAGATTTTTTCAAAATGACGAAAATTTTAAAAATCTCGAAAGCTGTAAAAAAATGGAAAACTCTACGAATTTATGAAAACTTCTTCATTTTTTTTTAAACTTTCTTGACAACAACAAAAACACACAGTAACCTTATTCACAGGAAATTTAATGCGCTGTTAACAAAATAACTTAATACCCTCATTCGTGTTTTTTTTTGTTTTTTTTTTTAAAGTATATCAATTTACTCATTATTTAAATTTAATTTTATTACCAAAATAGTCGTTCAATATCCTCTTAAATGTTTTTATCATCCTCTTTTCATTCATTTTTATTGTTTTTTTTTCCATTTCACATTTACATTTCACTGTCACTGTTTACAACCTCATGAAATTTAATTCAAAGTCGCTAAGACTGATGATATTTCAGACTTTTTTTCTCCAAATCATCCGTTTAAATGAAAAGTTTCATTTAAACAAAAAAAAAATGGAAATAATGAAAATGGTAATAAAACCACTTAGAATATAAATAAAAAAACAACAGATAATACATAAAAAAGAACTGTTTATGTATAAATAAACGATTTATTTAACATTTATTTTTTTGGTTATTTGAATTTAAATGAAAATCCATTTGAATGTTCGAAGGTCACTGATCTGCTGATTAAATCAAAGCTTTGCTTGCCTCATGCTTGTAGGACAAATGGAACTGATTTAAAAGATTATTTAAGCAGACAAATAAATTTTATTTATTTTTAAGATATTTTGGTTTAATTTATGTTACTTTAAATGTAACAGTGAGAATGAATGTGGATGAGAAGATAATCAATCTTGTTAAAATATTGATGTTTTTTTTTACTTTTCTTTTGTTTGTGAAGCGAGGTGAAAAGTTTTTGCAAGTTTTCTTTATTTGTGTGTGTGTTGTTTTGACAAAATTTTAATATAAGATGTAAGAATTCAACTAGGGTGCCTAAAAACTGTTTAAAAACCGTTAACGTATAGAGTAAAATTTGAAATTTTAAATTGAGCCCCATCCTGTGCCCTTTCTCATTTAACGTCAATTTTAGCATTAATATTTGACACACATGTACGTTAACATTTTTTTCATTCAAATTCAATATTCCACCACTATCTGACCTAATTTAATCATTTTTTTTATAGATAATGTTAAATATCCATCAAATATTGACCTTAAATGATAATGGTTTAGTTGGAAAATCTCCTGATTTCCATTAAGAATTCAATGATTTTTAATGGAAAACTTAAAATAATACCAATTAATCGGATTCATCAGACTCAGAGCATTGAAATAATACCAAAAGTAATGAAAGAGTAAAAAGAATGAAAAAAATATGCACTTTTAAAAAAAAAATATAATCCACTATGCATGTGAGATTATTGGACGCTGTTATGCAAGATAGCATTTGCCATACATTTTATCGGTAGTTGATTTTGAAGCAATACCAATTTCAGAAAAAATAAAATTTAACAGCTGCGAAATACGTGGAATATTTTCAATGAATCACTTAATGCAATGAAAAAAAAATGCAATGTATTCTTTTTTTGTGTGAATGGTTTTCATTGAAATTTACGCTAAAAAATGTTTTGAGTATGTACTTGAAAGGAACCAGCTTAAAATTGATACGAATAACGCACAGGAAATTTTATTTAATCCTTGATTGAGCAGTCATAGACTTAAAGTAAAATTCATGTCATGCAATAAATTTCTGTTCGAAAAAGTCTCAAAGTATCAGTTTGAAATTAAAGAAGTGATTTCATTTTTATGTGATCATGATACAATCACGTTTAAATTTCGTGCTAAATTCGATAACAACATCAAATAACATGTGGAAAACATGTTTGATACAAATAAATTCTTGATAAATGTTCAATTATTTGTTTGTAAAGTGCAATTACTTCCTTTCTTTTTGAAATGTAACAATTTTTTGAAAAATACTTTGAATTGGGGTGAAAAGGAACACTTTTCATCTAATGGAAACGCACACAAGACCTCAATTATCGTTTCTGTGCCTTCACAGTTCAATTTTTATTCTAAAAATATAATTTAAGAGCTTCTACTAATAAAGATTCAAATAGTCTCAATTCATTCCAAGTAACGGTAAGCAAAATTGAATGAAACTGGGACAAAAAGTACTTCAAAGTTCAATTAAGGCCCTACAATATATTTTAATTATGACAATAATAAAAAAAAAGAAAAATTAAAAACTTTTTCCACTTTATTTTTATTTTCACAAAAGTTTCGTAAAAAGTGTTCTGTGATTCAATTTCAACTTCAATGAATCACATACATTTTAACTTTATTCATGTAAGCATATAAAAAAATATGTAAAAAAACCGAGACAAAAAAAAATAAAATGTTGAGATATCTCATAAGTGCTTGCTCGCATTGCCTATGGAAAGAAAAGACAAACAAACACTTACACGACGATGATTAAACACTAAAATGAGGGTGAAAAAGTAGATCATCAAATTTTATGATGAAACCATTTTATTTTTTTTCTTCTTCTTCTTCTTCATCGTCAACTTCATTCTATTTTAATCAAAGAAATGTTAGTTTGGTATGTGTCCAAAATAAAAATGAATATGAAAAAAGAGCACAAGGCATAATATATTGGCCGGAAAAAAATAATAATGATTGTATTGTGCGTAGAGACTAAAAGACAAAACTAGAAGACTGCAAACATTAAACATTATTTTTTATTTTTGGGAAAATCTTCTTCTTGTTAATTAAACATAACTGTGTTTAGCTGAATGTTTTTTTTTTGTATACGTTGCAAATGGAAATGGATCATAAATTAGAGTTGTCTTCCTTTTTTTGTTGCTTTTATCGTCAAACTTATAAGAGAAATGAAAGCAGAATGATATGAAATGAATGACAGATCAAGGAAAGTGAAGTAAATGGTAATAAACGAAAAAAAACATAACCTTCAACAACTCTGAATAAATTTACTCTTAATTCTTTATGAGATGGTTTAACCTAAAAATTAAGTTTCTGTGTATGTAAATTTCTAGGAGCATTTTAGTGAGAGATATTAAAATACATTGGCATGGTCTCAATTACAGAATTTGTGTGTCAGCACCCTTAATGTAGGCAGACCAGGTACTTTTCTGATCAACCACCTTGTTATCCTCGAGGAGGGAGTTTTCGGACTCCCAGGACCCTCCCCAACATGCTTGCAGTGTCATCAACGGCTTTTACCCTGACTTTCTATTATTTTGCTGTTTTTAAAGTTTTTTCTTCGAGTAAATTACAAAATCAGCTCTCAGCGCCCTCTGCAGTGCCCAATCGAAAAATCCAGATACAAAACGCTTTAATGTTTGATTCTCTATCGATCTGTGTACTTATCAACGACCTTTCCCTTGGAAAAATTTTAAGGAAAGTCTAAAAACCGTCCTTAATTGCAAAAATAGCCCTCTTAGCGCCCTCTAGTGTCTCTAATGGAAAAACGCTGTAATTTTTGATTCTCTATCGATCTGCATACTCAACATCGGACGTTTTGTGAAACTAAGGTCAGTTTTTAGACTTTCCTAATAATAATATTTGTCGATGTTGAAAATCAGGACAAATGAAGAAGAAATCGGGACATTGATTCAAAAGTCGGGATTGTCTCGTCCAAGAGTGCGCAAATGGTATGCCTAGCTTAATACGGTGAGAGTACTCCAAGTGTCAAGATGAAAAATTTCCCAAAATTTACATAGTCATGTCAAAATAGATCCAGATTCCAAATTTTATTGTTAAAAAGAAAAAAATCTTCCTCTAAATTCCATACAATTATGATTACCTTCTAAAATTTAACACTAACAAAATAAGATGAACTTGTCAAAACACGAATTTCAACTAATTCTTTACTTAGAAGGAGCAATAAGTTTATTCCTCTTAAGTCTCCTATTCATTCTAACAAATTTAACAGATAACCCACATCAATCAAAATTACAGACAAAAGGGCTAATTAAAAAGGGTTCCACTTGTCACTCTACATTTCTATTTCTTTTGTGTTTTTCTATCACCAAATGAAATTATTATCTTAGCTAACAATTTTTCAAAACCTCCTTGATCGCATTCAATTGTTTGAATATTTAAAAAAAAAATTGAAAAAAATGGGGAAAAAACCAATTACCAGCAATTTTGAGTTCAATTCAATACAGCAAAGAAAGGAAAATGAACAGATAATTTTTTTTTTACTCTCAAAATCTTTATTCAATTTTACAATTGTTACCACCAACATGATCATCATCATCATCATTTCATATCACACTCAGTCGTATTAACTATTCTAATTCTCATATAAATTTATACTGTATTAAAATTAAGAGAGATATTCAAAGGTTTGGAAAATCATCTTCAATCAATTAATTGCCTGTAATAACTAAAACTCACTCACCATATCTCTCACTCACACAGTTCACAGAAATGGGTCGAATTACAACGTTAAAAGTGTATTCAACTTTTCAAGTGTCATGTTCTTTTTCGTCTTTTTCCCTTTTTTTTTGTTTGATATTAAATTTATATGTATCTTAAGTCTTAAATTATGTCATTTAATGCTGATGAAGATGAAGATGATGATGACGACAATAATTACGAAGCAAGCCAATGGGAAAAATATATAGCAAAAAAAAAAACAAAAGAAGAAATCATTCAAGTTGATTCACAAGATGAGAAAAAAATTAAAATAATAATAAGAAGAAGAATTTTAATGTGAAAAGTTGTTAAAAAGTTTGTATTCATAGAAAAGAAAAAGATGAGAAAGTGAACAAATATTGAAGAGAATTAGAGAATGGGACCAACAATAATATAAAAGAAATTTTTTAATTCTAGTTACAAATCAGATAAACGAGAAAGGTCATATCAGGATTTGAAAATAACAAAAGGAATCAATTGATTGAAGTACTTTTAAGTATCATTTTAACTGATATCATCAAAATTATTCGTGTAATAAAATACGGTTTATTTATTTCTCTCTTAAATTCTCTCATAACTTAAGTTTCAGAATTAAAATTCCTCAATTTCACTAAAAAAAAATTAAAAATATGATGAATTTACGTTGAATAATTTAATATACAAAAAAAAATTGTATTTAAATGATATTAAGTAACATAAATTATTCTCTTTAGTGTCTAATTTTTTTGCCATTTCATCTTTTTTAACATTAATTATAAATTTTATGTTCAGTTTTCAGACACACACACAAAAAAGATGAATGAAAGCTTTTCACTTCTTAAAATAAACACTGTTGCTCAATTTTCAAACATTTTATTATCATTCCATTTCCATTAAAAAAAAATCCTGTTTCTCGCATAAACTTCATTGAAATATAAAAATAAAAAATTATATAAAACAAACTTTTTTTCAAAAATACATTTAAAATGATACGAAATGGCTAAGGTACATACGAACCTTACTTTTGATGAATTATTAATTTTTTTATATCATATTTAACTTTTAATATGATTCGGTTTAGGTCTAGCTTTGCTAAGAACATTTACATAATACAAGTATTTATAGAAAAAAAGGAAATTATATGACATAATAACAAGAAAAAAAATAAAATTGTGGAAACCATTTTACTAGGAACAAAAAAAATAAAAAATAAAATGGAAGAGGATATCGGATATGGATCAGTGACTTGTTTGGTTTTATGATTATTATAATAATGTATTATTATGCCAGATAAAATTAAACCTAACTTGACAAAAGAAAATGGGAAATTAAGCAGATTTTAATGGAATACTTTGAGAATATTTAAAAGGTACTGAATCAATTATTTAATGGTCAGAAAGTTCTTCTTGGCTCACGTCAAATCGCTAGTCTGGGACTTGAATTGTTTAATGACTTACCAGCTGCCTTGAGAACAATTACAGACACATGAAGTTTCACCAAAGAGGTCAAATCTTTTTTACTGACTCGTTATTCCTTATCTACGCTCCTAGATAGATGATTTTTTTTATAACAAGTTGGTACAGTTTTCACTTGAAATTATTATTATTTTTTGATGGCTTTTGTCTTTTCACTTCCTTCTGTGTGTCTTCAATTTACTGTGTCAATCTTGTTGAGATGAAATATTCTGATTCTGAGGGAGAGCATTTTCAGTGAGTTTGAAAGTTTGCTTAGCAGCGCCTACTGGCAGGAGGACTTGCACTCATAGTAAGGTGCTTCCTGAACTCGGAGCTCCACCCCAGTAGGTCATACAATTGCATATGGAACTCTAAGAACGCTGAGAATTGTACTGTTTCAAGATATTGTTGGTTTTTAATTGTAAACTTATTTTTTTACAGAGTTTGCTATACTCGCATTAGGATTTTTGATATCAAATAAAAATGTGCTTATTGATTTATTTATATATAAAAAAATTATTTTTCATTATTATCAATTCCTCAAATAACTAAGTGTCACTGGAATGGCTTAGATTGAAAAAAAATGGCCTCAAATTGAGAAGCACACGAAGAC
>LN483983.1:3434-16815 GCA_900002565.1 Culicoides sonorensis
CAAAAATCCATGAAAAATTCGTCGTATCGATCTAAATCGAAAAAGCGCCCGAGATATTATTATTATCTGACATTTCCAATCAATTGCACGAAAAAATAGTGGAAAACAAAAAAGTAGATACAACCTGAAGCAAGAGTATTATTTTTCCATTCATAGTACAAATTGCATCATTTTCCATTTACGCTCAAAAATCCATGAAAAATTCGTCGTATCGATGTAAATTGAAAAAGCGCCCGAGATATTATCAATATCTGACATTTCCAATCAATTGTACGAAAAAATAGTGGAAAACAAAAAAGTAGATACAACCTGAAGCAAGAGTATTATTTTTCCATTCATAGTACAAATTGCATCATTTTCCATTTACGCTCAAAAATCCATGAAAAATTCGTCGTATCGATGTAAATCGAAAAAGCGCCCGAGATATTATCATGATCTGACATTTCCAATCAATTGTACGAAAATATAGTGGAAAACAAAAAAGTAGATACAACCTGAAGCAAGAGTGATATTTTTCCATTCATAGTACAAATTGCATCATTTTCCATTTACGCTCAAAAATCCATGAAAAATTCGTCGTATCGATGTAAATCGAAAAAGCGCCCGAGATATTATCATGATCTGACATTTCCAATCAATTGTACGAAAATATAGTGGAAAACAAAAAAGTAGATACAACCTGAAGCAAGAGTGGTATTTTTCCATTCATAGTACAAATTACATCATTTTCCATTTACGCTCAAAAATCCATGAAAAATTCGTCGTATCGATGTAAATCGAAAAAGCGCCCGAGATATTATCATGATCTGACATTTCCAATCAATTGTACGAAAATATAGTGGAAAACAAAAAAGTAGATACAACCTGAAGCAAGAGTGGTATTTTTCCATTCATAGTACAAATTACATCATTTTCCATTTACGCTCAAAAATCCATGAAAAATTCGTCGTATCGATGTAAATCGAAAAAGCGCCCGAGATATTATCATGATCTGACATTTCCAATCAATTGTACGAAAATATAGTGGAAAACAAAAAAGTAGATACAACCTGAAGCAAGAGTGATATTTTTCCATTCATAGTACAAATTGCATCATTTTCCATTTATGCTCAAAAATCCATGAAAAATTCGTCGTATCGATGTAAATCGAAAAAGCGCCCGAGATATTATCAATATCTGACATTTCCAATCAATTGTACGAAAAAATAGTGGAAAACAAAAAAGTAGATACAACCTGAAGCAAGAGTGATATTTTTCCATTCATAGTACAAATTGCATCATTTTCCATTTATGCTCAAAAATCCATGAAAAATTCGTCGTATCAATGTAAATCGAAAAAGCGCCCGAAATATTAGCAATATCTGACATTTCCAATCAATTGTACGAAAAAATAGTGGAAAACCAAAAAGTTCATACAACCTGAAGCAAGAGAGATGTTTTTCTCTTCATAGTACAAATTGCTTCATTTTCCATTTACGCTCAAAAATCCATGAAAAATTCGTCATATCGATGTAAATCGAAAAAGCGCCCGAGATATTATCATGATCTGACATTTCCAATCAATTGTACGAAAAAATAGTGGAAAACAAAAAAGTAGATACAACCTGAAGCAAGAGTGATATTTTTCCATTCATAGTACAAATTGCATCATTTTCCATTTACGCTCAAAAATCCATGAAAAATTCGTTGTATCGATGTAAGTCGAAAAAGCTCCCGAGATATTATCATTATCTGACATTTCCAATCAATTGTACGAAAAAATAGTGGAAAACAAAAGAGTAGATACAACCTGAAGAAAAGGGGAAATTTCAAGGGAAATTTATTTAAGGCGACGCCTTAAAAATTCGTAGGAATTTCCTCTAATTCGTAGGATATTTCAACACGGTTGTTAATTTGTTAAAAAACAGCTCAAATATGAGTTACGTTGAAGGTAATTATAAAAATTTTTTAGATATTTATCACATATTTAAATTAAATTTTTACATTGAACAGAATCCCATCTAATATTTTACCCCGGTTGACGAAGATTCTGCTTCACAAATAAGTAAAGTCTAAAACGATATTTAATTTTTCGTGCATTATATTTTCTCTTATTTGAGTTTAAAAACAAATTGTTTTTTCCATTAGATAATTCCCATATATGTATAGATTTAATCAAAATTATGAACATATTAAATTTTTGCACTAAAAATTATTTGCATAAAGGGAAATACTTCAAGATGAGATTGTTGTTTTCGATCAAAAAATTAACGGCTGATGAAAATGAAATTTTGAACGAGCGGTTAGAATAATTTGTGGTAGCTCTATTTTTCTTCTTGTGAAAAATAGAGCTACCACAAATTATTCTAACCGCTCGTTCAAAATTTCATTTTCATCAGCCGTTAATTTTTTGATCGAAAACAACAATCTCATCTTGAAGTATTTCCCTTTATGCAAATAATTTTTAGTGCAAAAAAATTAACGTTTACAAATCACTTGGTTTTAAAAGTACAGGTGAAATCTCCATAATTTTACATCTCTATACTTGCAAAAACTCTATAATTAATACATGTTTGGACGTCCCTTCAGATTTGCATGAAAACGTCTCTCTATACTTGCACACTCTCTTTATTTGCTACTTTTTTTTGGCCCCTTGAGACGTGCAATTATAGAGATTTTACCTGTACTTATAAAAATATATTAAAAAAATCAGTAAAAATTAGGGGGGCTGGAACTTTATACTTTATTATAACTTTATTAAAAAAGAATAAAGTTTTTTTTCCTCTTTTTTATTTTTAGCCTGAAAAAACCCAATATAATTGGGCAAACAATATTGATTTATATTTTCTGGTAGCTCTTTTTGCCCTCTTTCCAACGATATTAATTACTTGACACTTTGAAACAAAATTAATTCAGAAAAGTTCGACATGTAATAATTTCAACCAAATGGGGAAATGACTCTTTTTCACACAATTTTATTGAAATAAAACGGTGCTCAATTTTTTAAAACGGTAATTTGACGTGTTTCGGGGTTTTGCAAATCCCTCACATCGATTTTCTTTTGTTAAGCTGTGTCGAATATATAAGTGGAAATCTTCAATATTTAAAAAAATGATTAAAAAAAGCCAGATGTGCTAGCGACAAATTGTAAACGGGAAAATGGAAGGTTTATGAAGTAGAATCAGACCTCGAAAAGATTTCTCATCAGGATGATATGACCCTCGCCGTGTTTAACAGTGTTATTTGCATCTCAATATAGTTAGTCATACAATTTAGTCTGTTTTAATTTTTTGAGTGTACAAATATACATTCACTTAAAAACAAAAACTTGTAAAGTAAATTTTTAAATTAAGTTCTATATAATTCCAATTGAATTATATGATTTAACCCTCCTTAAGTTTCTCACGCATTCTAAAAGAAAAAACATCAATTGAACATAAAATTGCATTAACGTTTTCCCAAAGGTAAATGTTTCTCAATTTATAGAACAGTGTCAATTTTGCTCGACGTTATGTAGGGGAAACTATAAAAAAATATTTCATGCTTTTCGTTATCGAGTATGTTATTTTAATTATATTATAGTTTACTTGGTTGTATTTATATTTAATTTTATTATGAACTTCAATTATACTGCTTAACAAAATGAAATTGATGTCGTACTATTAAGAAATCCCGAAACACTTCAATATTTTTAAAACCTGATTAACTTTCACTTTGAAATTTAAAAATCCACTGGTTTTGCCTAATTTAACAATAAAATTTGCATAGAAAAGATGCATATTAAAAATTTTATATTGAAAATACTTAATATCAAAGTTTAATCCTTTTATAAGTTGGTTTTGTTTTTAAGGACTAAGTAATTGATATTGTTGAAAACAAGAGCTAACAGAAAATGTAAATTTAAGTTTTAATATAAGTAATTTTTCCAGGCTTAAGATTCTAAAAAGGAAAAAGCGCTAATTTTTTATGAGTGTGAAGTTTGCAACAAAAAAAACCACTTAAATATTTTTTTACAAGTTTTTTTACAACTGCGTAGTATCAAAAATCTTAAAACATGTAAAAATGCTTTCCGAAAACCGGTTAATCAAAGGTCAGTCAGTATATAATGTATAAAATATAAATTAATGAAAATACATTTCTAAGGATCTTTTATTTAACTCTTTTCAATTGAAAAAGCTTATATTTCGATGAAGACACATGGTAGAACCTTCATCTTAGGCTTACAAGTTCACTAGTATAATCCTCTTTAAATTTAAGGTGCGACAAAATCACTCTGTTTTAAGCATCATAACTTTTCAGTTATGCTATATTACTTTGATTAAGAAATCAATTTTTTTGCACGCGAAATAAAATTCCTTTTATGGGGTCATTCTATATGTAAAAAAATGAGTCTGCCGTTTACCGTTTGTCCCGATCTAATTTTAAAAAATTTTAAATCGATTTGAAGTTTCAGAGCAATTTTCCATAGAGTTTTAGAACTGGGTCTTCATTTTTATTGGTCTGCAGCTTAAAAATGTGTTCAAACACCATACTAATTTGATTTTTGGAAAACTAAGAATTTTTTTTTAAAATGTACAATTTACATATTGTTAAGCCCCTTTTCTAACTCTTCAAAGTGAAAATATAGACTTTTTTTGTAAAATTGTGCACTTTATCGCTATTTTTTCACTCTGAACAACCCTAATAGGGATAGAAATGGGTCTAAAAAATATATCAATTCAACATTTTTAAAGAAAATTTTCTTAGCTCTCTAAAAATCCAATATATAGGTTAGATTTAAGCTCAATTTTTCGAAATTTATAAATTTTGAGACATATAAGATATCCCTGTAAAAAATTTTACTGTAAATTTCAATCATTTTTCGGTTAATTAAACCAAAAAAACTGGTTAAATTTACCAGTCAAATTGGTTGATTTTACCTATAAAAATCTGTCCAATTTACCTAAAAAATAGGTTGAATTTACCAATAAAATTGGTTGATTTTACCGATGTTTCAAAAAATTTTAAAATGGCAATGGTCATTGAAAATAACCACAATTTTGAAAATAACCGCCATTTTGAAAATAATTGTCATTTTAAAAATTGCTGCCATTTTAAAAGTTTTTGAAAACAAATATTTGAAAAAATCGGACATTTTGGGCTTTTGACTGTTTAAGGCTCTGGAGCCTAATTCCTTAGCCCAATCTCTGGGCTCTATCCTTGCGTCTAATCTCTTGAGCCAATGAATTAAAGTTCATTTTAGTAATCTTCTCCATCCAACAAAACAAATTAACATTTTTTTTTTTAATTTTTAACGGTTTTTCAGGCTTTGGAGGCTCTGGAGCCCAATCTCAAAACTAATGAGTTTAAAATCATCCTTAAGACCTCCTCTGTCTTACAAAAAAACCCGACCTCGCTCCGATGCACCATTCCGGAGTTATGGATAGCGATCAGTGGTCAGACTTATGGAGTGTCGGAGTGACGGTAGACAAACCGTCTGTAATAGTGCATTTTTTTACGAAATGCACTAAAAATTCATCGGAAAAGATACCTCATGATTGGAGTATTTTTTAAAGTAATGTTTGGAGTTTTTTCAAAGATGAGGCAACAAAGAAAATGCTTGCGGTAAGATTTTTCAAAAGGAAAAATTTAAAATTCTTTATTTGTAAAAAGTCAGATATCACAGGGAAAAAATAGCAAAATACAATAATTTGATTTATTTTACAATTTGAGTTAAAAACTCATACTCCTTTGACCTGAGAAAAAACTAGAGAATATTTTAATGGATCTGTATCATAGAACACCTAGAAGTAATATAGAAGAAAATATTTGAGGCAAGACAATTAGTAATTTATACAAAAAAAAAATATTTATAAAATTAAAATCAAATTCGGCATGTTCTGCATCCTAGTTGTATTAGAATATAAAATTTTCAAAACCAGGATGTATGAATCATAAAAGTGTCTAACGCCAACAGGATGCAGAACATTATTCTTGCCTTAAAAATTTGTCTTGTTTTGTTCTACGTATTACTTCTAGGTGTTCTATGGTTCAGCATGTTTCTTAATGAGATCAATTGATATCAAATCAGCGTCCGGTGACTTCTTTGGTTTCATATGCTTGATAATTTTCATCACTTTGATTTGTATATTGATCAACGATACACATATAGTTGAAGAAAAGTGTATTGTGGTGGTTAATGTCGTTATAAGGACGTGCAGAAATCGATTTGGCCATTTTAGCTCCAATGTTTGAGAAATAGTCATTGAATGCATTTGCTACAGCTTTGTTATCAGTAAGACGATTGTGATGTGTATCAATTGTAAAATTATTTTTGGTTCTTTGCGATTCTCTTTCTAGAATTTTATTTATATTTTTCCATGTAGATTTCTGATCATTGTTATTGAACAAATTTTTATAGTAGTTATTTTTAGAATTTATTTTCTCTTTTGCAATCATCCTGGATAATTCAATCAGCTTAATTTCACGCTTTCTTGACGGTTTACGTTTGAATTTACGTCTCAAGTTATACTTACTTTTTATCAAAGATTTTAGTTTGACTCTATCCATTCACAAACTTGTTGCTTTTTTGATGTTATTCGCATGGTTTTTTTATTCTCATCAGTCTCATTTTGAACTGTGTTTATAATGTAACTAGCCATTTTATCTGGATTCTCCATATATTTGCCTCTCTTGTTACTGAGTTATTGCACAGTTTGAAGTTATAGCATTCAAGCAAGTCTAAATATTGTTTCACAACGATAGCATTGTTTTCAGGATGCAGGCTTAGATCACCGAGCAAAAGACATTGTTTTGTCCCACAAGTTTCGAATAACCATTCAAGACGTTCAAGAAACGGGTTAACGTCCATTGCTGTTAGTGGTGGTGGTCGGTATATTGCTATTATGTTCATTTGTGCGCCTTTGATTGTTGTATTTGCTTTTATAATATTATATTGGTTTTCGTAAATTATTTCATGGTCATGTAGGATATAGTTTGACCTTAAGTAGAATGTGACTCCTCCTTTAGCATTATCTCTATGAGTGCAGTGCTATATAGCCGTTAATGTTGTATAAGTCCTTAAGACTTTCCTGTTTCCATGATTCTGGAAGCACTATTATGTCTAGATCCTGATTAATGTACGAAATTAGTTCTTTAAAATCAGAGAATTATTTTAGATTGTTGACACTCCACGGGTTGAGCAGTAAACATTTAGTCATTTAGTTCTAGAGTATCGGTGCTCTTAATGTTAGTAACGTTTACTTGATGATCCATTTTATATTATATAAGGCGGCGCCTTCTTCAAATTTTGAAACATATGATTATTTCACACACGGTTTGATGTTCAGCGACCCCTTTTATCCATATATTTGAAATACGATAAATTTTAGAGGGGTCGCTGGAAAAATCACCCAGCGAACCCATGTATCCATATTTTGTATGTACGATAAATTTTAGAGGGACTCGCTAGAAATACCACGTACCAAAAGTACGCTACATAAAATTGTCATATGTCTGAATCATTCATAGTACTATTACTATTCGAGAAAAAGTCAATATGCACATTAATTAGAATAAGACAACACTACTACATACAGAATGATGTATGTGGATTACAAAAAGCCCAAAATATATAGTGGCTGACGTGATCTTGGGAATCTACGTTCGATTCCTGGCTAGTACGCTATCATAGCATAACAAACCACCCAGCGAACCTTTTTATCCATATATTTGAGATACAGTTTGAGAGGCAGAAAACTCATGATCAGAGGTTACAATTAGGTCAAAAAAGTTTAATTTTATTGATTGCAATCATTTTTATCGATTTTGCATTAAAACTATATAATTTGTTGTAACAAGGAGTAACAAGGAGTTCGTTTAAGTAATAGAAAAAATGTGCGAACATAACGGTTAAACTAATGTAATTTATAATTGAATACCATAAATTTTAAGAATTATTAACTTCGTTTGATTATTCATTTATAAATTCTTCAAATTTGTTTTGTAGTACAAAGGAAATAGATGTTTAATGTTTTTTTGTTAAAAAAACTTGCTAAAAAAGTAAACTAAAGATCAAAATGCTTCACAAAATTTTTTTCATTATTTCGCGGAGCTCTGTAGGTTGTTTCGTGATGACTTGGTTAGTGTATTGATGAATCTTTGTATTTTTTTTAATTAACCCAGATTAGGCTACAGTCCTTCCAGAAGGCCAAGCAAGTTTAACTTAAATTCGTTTAAAATCATACTTTGGACAAATGAACAGTATCGAAAACTGTCCAAAATGGTTCTTAAGAATGTTATTTATGAAATTAACATAAAAATTTACAAGAACCAAATAATTTCATATTTCAAAATTGAAGTTTTTTATAAAAAGTCGAAAAGTATGCCGCCTTATCGGGGTTGACTTACATATACTTACAATTTTTGTTAAGGTTCTTTTACATAAATGATAAAATAATTTTCTTACTTTATAATTAAAAGTTTATTACTTATACTAACAGGCTGTATGTGTATCAGCCCATGGTTGTAAACCATGTAGTGCAGCTAGTGGTTGACCTGTAACAATGTTGTTTTGACTAGCTCCACTCTGGCTATAACCTTTTCCAAGTGCTTCAGCCTGTAATGAAAGCATAAGCCTACTAGCTGCTTGACGTTCTGCTTCACGTTCCTCAGCGGTTTGACGTCTTAATGTAAAAATGTTAAAGAAAAAAAATATTAAAAAGGAGATAAAAAAAAATTTCCATTGAAAGTTATTTCAGTGGGCTCTTTATTGGATAGTTTATGAACTTTGACCATTGAGAAATGGATTTTGACCATTGAACAATGGTCTTTTATATGCATTTAAATCAGGATCAGGACCATTACCATGTATACATGGTCTATTTTGTTCTTTTAATGTTCTTTTATGTTCTTTTCATGTTTTTCTATACATAAAAGACCATTAAATACCGGGATAAGTGTCTTAAATTCCGGAACAGCTGTTTATTATTGATATATGATATATTTGCATATAATTTTTCCTTTACATTAACTATTTAAACTTTGTCATTGAACAATTGAACCATTTTTTTATTATTAACTTAACGAATTATTGTTTTAAATATTTAGATTTAAATCACATTTTTATGTTTTAAAAAAAAATTACATTTTTACACTAATTTTTCACACTCATTTAACATTTTGAAAACATTAAAAAAAAAATAAGTTTGGCGTTTCCCGTTTTTCAAATGAACCTCGTTTAAATTTTAGGGAAACTTGAAGTTTTAGAGCAATTTCCCTTAGAGATTCAAAATTAGGGCATCGTTGTTATGGATATGTGGTCTTACTATGCATTCAAAACACCAAGTATACAGTATTTTTGGAAAGCTCTACGGCTTTTAAAGCTTTACGGAACATTTTACGGCTAACTTACTCAAATTAAGACTTTATTAATGTGTCCAAATATGGCGCAATAGGAAATTTACAAACTCACTTGCTTTAAATTAGAATTTTTCATGATAAATTCAATTTCTTTTCAGTAAAATTGATCTACTTAATAATTATCAAACGAACGAACCAAAAATACTCCATTAATAACACCATAATAATGGATAACATAATAAGTCAAACTCAAACTAATGGCAAATCCTTTTACAGTCTAAAAGTTCATAAAAAATAATAAATTTTGGCGTTCACATACATAAAAGTACATAAATTCAGTACATAAAAAATAATAAATTTTGGCGTTCACAAAAAGTCTCTATCGCTTCTAGTTTTTTTTTTATAAATTTTTTGAATTTTCCTTAAATTATGTCAAAAACTAAATAAGAAATAAATGATCTACAAACATAATTTGTTATATTTTACTACAATATCCTAATTAAAGTTGTTTTTTTCATTTTTGAATGTTTTATTCAAGTGTTTTCTCCTAATACATTCAAATTATAACTAAAAATGACTAGAAAAACCAACTTTAGACTAATATTTTGTTCATTTTATTATATGCGGTCAATTTTTGTTTGCTGTACATGATTTTAGACGCAATTTTGTTTTGTCTGAAGTAACGGACTTATTTGGATCACGTGGATCCAAAATTAAAAACTAAAAAATGATTTAAATTATTTTATTTGAAACCATTTTCAAATTTTTTATCGAAATAAGTCGAAAAATCGATTTTTATGGAAGTCTGGTTGAAATAAATCACTCATTTTTTTCTGGGTTTTATATAAAAATATTGAGATATCATCCAAAAACCAGCATTTTCAGAATGGCATACATGAAAAATCGTTGATTTTTTTCTAGTCATTACAAGTTATATATTGTATTCGCGCTAATAATCCCTTCGAGATCGCGTAGCGCCTGAACGGTTCATCTGAAACCCAAAGTATGTTCTAGACATAAACTCATATTCAATGTGGGAGTGAAAAATTAGGGTGACCATACAAAAAAATGTTCCAATCCATAGAAAAAATTTCATTAATGATTAACAAAATACTGTAATAATTATAAAAACAAATTGTACAAGTTTCAGACTTTAATTTTCTTCGCTTGTTTTATATTTTTGTGTTCACATTTTTAAAACTTGTATTTTTGAAGTTGATAAACTTCACTAACTTCAGCTCATTAGATTTTGGACTGTGATTTTTTTTAGTTACAATTTGAATGTAGGAAGAGAAAACACTTGAATGAATATGTAAAACTTCATAGTTGAAAAAAATTACTTTAATTAGGAAACCAGACTCACACACCAACACTGAAGTACAAACTCAGCGGACGCAGCATATACCCACATGGCAAACCCGGCGGACCCAGCAGACTAACGGCAGACCCAGCAGACTAACGGCAGACCGTGCAAACTAACGGCAGACTCAGTAGACGAACGGCAGACCCGGCAGGACTAAAACAGTTCCTAAGTTATATAATGACACCACTCGCTTCACAAATGTTCTAAAATTGTCACGATTTTTAAGAATAAAATTAAATAGTTTAAACTGAAATAAGGCATAGCTTTAGCGAATTGGCAAATGCCGAAAGAAATAAGGCGACGCTTTAAAACATATTAGAAACAAATGTTATTGTAATTTCCGCTCTATTTCCTCTACGAATGGATTGAAATTTTGTACATCGATTCTACAGTTATTCGACCTCGCAATAATTCGACACCCAAATGACGTTCGCAATTATTCGACCTGTCAAAATCAATAAATCTTCAATAAAACATGTAAACAAAAAAAAACAAACACATTTTTTCTAATAACATTCCACACAACACTATATCTGGCTTTATTAAAAATAAAGAAAATATTAATGAGATCACCGGTGTATTAAAAAAAAGAAAGAGATTATACAAAGCAAAATATCCTCAGTTGGAAAATGCACTTCTTGAATATCTTTACAAGTGCAGGGATTGTAATATACCCGTAACTGGAACATTCATCCGAGAAAAAGCAGTGGAGTGGGCAAGAAAAGCTGGTAATTTTTTATCCAATTTTTTTTTTAATTGAAATTTTAAATGAATTTTCAATTTAAAGGAATCAATGATTTTAATGCAAGCGCCGGATGGGTTACAAAATATTCTAGACGCAATCACCTTGGACACAGAAAAATGTCGGGAGAATCAGCTAATTTGGACATAAACACTGCTGAACTTTTCATTGAAAATCAATTGCCAAAAATGATCGAAGGTTTTACTCCGAATGACATCTTTAATGCCGATGAGGCTGCTTTGTTCCTCGAAAGTTTGCCTGATCGTACGCTACACTTCAAAGGTCGTGATTGTAAAGGAATAAAGAGAAGCAAGGAGCGAGTTACTATTCTTGTATGTGCTAATATGACCGGAACCGAAAAACGTCCATTTTTAGTAATCGGCAAAAGTGCCAATCCCAGATGTTTTAAAAACACGCCAATGGAATCATTACCCGTTTTTTATACATCTAATAAGAACGCATGGATGACTACAAATGTGATGACAACCTATTTAAACACTTGGGATCAAGAATTACAAGAGAGTCGTAGAAAAATATTATTATTCCTTGATAATTGTAGTAGCCACCCACCAAGCTTACAAACATCTCTGATAAATATCAAGTTGTGTTTTTTTATTCCAAATTTTACTCCTTACTTACAACCTATGGATTTGGGCGTTATATCAAACCTAAAATTTTACTATAGAGTAAAAATGGTAAAATTTTTAATGGAAAATATGGATAACAGTACCGAAAAACCTGAGAAAGTCAACTTACTGAGAGCTATCAACTGGTTAGCACAAATTTGGAACGAACAAGTAAAGCCAGAAACAATTAAAAATTGTTTTAAAAAAGCTGGTTTTTATCGTGCATTCAAATTTAATCATTCTCCGGGTGACGATATTGATTGTACGGACTATGAGCGGATTGAAGAAAATTTTGTGTCGGAAGAGGAATTAAATGAATGGCGTGAATTGGTAGGGAGCAGTGATTTGAATAATGATAAATACCCGGAGGATAATTTAATCATTTGTGAGAGCCCTGATGAGGATAATATATTTCAGTCTTATTTTCCACCTGAAATTGAAATTAACAAAACTGAATTCAACCCAGAACCAAATGATGATTCTGGATTTTCAGAGATCGATAACCGTGGAATCTTATCAGATCCAATCAATGTGATAAAGGAGACACTAATGCAATTTGACAATGTACCTGATGAAGTTGCAAATTCTGTGAATATTTTAGAAAATTTCTCCAACCAATATGTGATCATATCTAATTAAATACAAAATTTGATAATTTAAATGTAATAATTTAAGAAACCATTCAAATGTGATTTATTGATTAAAAAGTACATGTTCCTTTGTAATAAAAATGTAAAAAAAAACTTTTCTTTTGAAATTTCTTTTTATTTATATTCGGTGAGTATTTAACGGTTATCGCAGTAATTCGACTTCGCAGTTAGTCGACCGCCCAAAACCCGTCGAATTACTGTAGAAACGATGTATGAGACATTTTTTCTGATAGACAAAACGATCTGCAAAAAAAAATTTCCAATAAAGTGTCAAAATCGAGTACTTGCAAAGATCTTTTAATATATGGGGAGAAATATAAATAAAATTTCCGATGCCTTTATTTTTTGCTATAAATTTGTACACTGGTTCTTCATGCCATTTTAAGCATCCCTGCAAAAAGTACACACGTTCTCGAAATACCGCGCTTTAAAATTTCGCGAATGGCGCGCGGGGCCATTTTTTGACTTGTAATATCTCGAAAACTACAAAACGTAGAAAAAATTCTAAATATGTTTTGGAAAGATCTGAAGGATATCTTAATTAATTATTTATTATATTTTTAAAAAAGTATTATATTCATAATTAAATTTCAATTTAAAACACTGTTTTGCCATTTTTTAGTATTGGGACGTGATAAATTTTTATTTTTTTTATAAGATTCTGTAGCTTTTATATCCAGCA
>LN483982.1:0-31838 GCA_900002565.1 Culicoides sonorensis
TTTAAAAGTAATTTTAATTAATTATTTATTTAAATTTTTTAGAGAGAAAAAAATTTTTCAATCTATTTATTTCTAGGCCTACTATTACTTGCGTTGGATCAGTTCATTTCATAATTAATGTACAGGTGTCAGTCATGATCACTTTTCTGAGAAGGTGTGGTCACTTTCCTGAACTGAACCAGATCTAGTGGACTTTTTTCTTTATTTGTTTCTCTAGATTTGGTTCCTTCTTTATCAGATATGATGATAAATGGATATGCACAATGGACCCGTCTGTAGTTCTGAGTGCTGGCTCTATTCTGTGGGAATTGATTAAAACCTTCCTTCTAAAATGCACTTAAATTAATCATTTAACTTCCTTTCCATTTTCATTCAATGCCTTGCTTCATTTATTCTGGTGAGTTGTTCAAGATGATTTTCTTATTCCATATTTTCTTTTTCCTATGTTTATTTTTTTTGTTGAATTTGAATTGATAAAAGATCAACATTTGCATTGTGCTGAATAAACGAAGCAGAAATCGATTAGCTTCTCAATTGAAAATGCAAAGATTATTTTATTTTTCTATTTATATTATTCAACATTTAGTTATTCTTTTCTCAAGTGGACTATTATTTTGTTAAGGATAAAATGCATTGATGTGCATGAATAAGAAATATTTTATTTATGTTTAAAACTTAAAATAAGAAAAATAATACAATTTAAATACATTTAAGTGGAAACTTTTCTGGATTCAATATGATTGATATTTGGCCAATTTTTTTTCTTAATTGTAGAAAAACTGAATTAAAAATATTTGTACACAAAAAAAGGCATCCAGGAACTCGAGACAATTGTCTCATTTAATGTTTAAAACACCAAAAAAGTAAATTAAAGAAGATGAAAAATGAGAAATGTGATCGTAAATCATACTCACAAGTGCATTTTCAGAAAAAAATCTTTTTTTTATAAATATTTAAATTTTGAACAGAAATTTGTTCAGTTTAAGATTGAAAAAAAATCTTTATCACTGTTTTGCAAAAGTGACCCTGACAAACAACTCAAGTACCCTTAAAGATCATTTTATATAATATCAATTAGAAATGTTGTAAAGAAAAAATAAACTTTTTCCATTTCAAATAGGGTATCATAGCCTTAAATGAGTAATTTTGTATACTGTATTAAAAAAAATAATAATAAAAAAAAAATTCTGCATGAAATAAAACTTTTTCAATGTAAATAAAAGTTATGGATATTGGTGTAATTAGACTAGATTGGCAGTTGAAATGAGTTTTATTTTTTTTCTTATTTAGGTCCATTTCTTTTGTTTCAACTTTTTTTTCTTCATCGTACTACTTGTTAAAAACTTGTTCTTTCCAATGAATTTGTTTTGTTACAAATTTTTTTTTTTACAATTTTTATTATTATTTATGTGAAAATGCACAAGACGAATCAGAAAAAAATCTACCTTCACGTCTCTAATTGTGGTGTATAAAATACTTTTGTGAACTGGGTCCTTGATATTTTTTTACCTTTATATTCAAATTATACGTGGTATCACTCAAATTCCTCTCATCGCCTCATTTCATATACAATTTTTTTATTCTTCTTCATTAGAATTATAATAAAATTTGAATTATGTGACTTTTGCTATGAGTATTCTTGATATTTTCCCTTTTTTCTCATTTAATTTCTCTTTTAACCGTTAGAAAAGGTGCAATCAAGGATATTTTCTTAGGGGAGCAAATTTTTTTCGGTACTTTATTATAATAATAATAAAAATTGTTATTGCAATAATAAAAATAATGACAGTAATGAAAGAAATACAATAAAAAAAATGCAAAATTAGCTTTTTTTAAATAAAAAAAAAATTAAATTGTGGAATATTAAAATTCAAATTATTTGAATGAAGTGAGGAAAATCTTATTTCATTTTCTTTTGCAAGTAAGACAAGAAATTTTAATTAGCAATCTTTTCATATGACGCACTCTTACACGTTCTTCAGACAATATTTCCATTATTTTGCAAAAAACTAAAGAATCGTTTTTTTTTTGTTTTTAGTTTTATTAAGAATAAGGAAATCCATTCAAATAGAAAACTAATAGTGAAATGAAATGCACTTTTATAACCACCTTTCCTTACTCTCTTATTACTAAAATAGTTTTATTTTTGTTTTTCATTCATTCAAAATTTTTCCAGATATCTGGTTTCGTTTTTTTGTTGGTATTTTTCATTTTATTCAATTTTAACATTCATGCATTTTAAAAACAAAGTTGAAAATTGCAATGTGATGTCATCAAGTCAAACAAGTCTACATAGAGACATGAGAATGACAAGCAAAGTCAACATACGATAAAAGCATTTTCATTGAACTTCAAAAGGTTTTCGAACATTGTTTGTTTGTATAGTTAAATAAAACAATTTAATTTAGCAAATGGATTTTTCGATTGATTTTCCTTTTTCTTTGCTTTTTCGATATCGTCAGGAAAAAAAACACAAACTACTACAACTGTTAATACTTTAGACATATAGACATTCAATATAAATATCGAAAATACTTTAAAATGGCATTAAATATTAAAAGAGCACGATGTCAAAGAGTTTGATATCCGCTATGAAATGAAATGTTTGTGTCTAGAAATTGAAATTTATTTTCAAGTACAAAAAAGCGAAAAAAAATTGAATAAACAAAGAATTCTGTGTTAAAATTCAAGAAATCGACCTCAATGAATTTAATGAGATAAAATAACTATTATTTGAGGACGTAAATCTTGATTAAATTCTCATTTAGGTGAAATAAATTTCTACAATAAAAAACTTTTGTAATTATCAGACTTGTTTTTATTTTATTATTATTATTAAATAAACTGTGATTATGATTTTATTTTAAAAACTTTTTATATTTTCCTTTAAGGATCACATTGAAATCTGTTATTTTGCTATTAACAACTTTTTATAGTTTTTTATAATAATCATTAATGTTATAAATTATTTTTTCAATAAATAAAATAAACACACAACACATTAAATGGACGAAAAAAATAGGCAGCAAATTTCAATCCAGACAAAAGTGTCGCGACATTGATTCCAGTCATCCGTGAACTAAACTTGAATAGATTTTGTTGATATTTTTCAATTTTATTCTAGTGATCGTATGTTATTTTATTAAATAATATACATGTTAAATGAAATGAGAGTTTGGGAAAAAAAATAGAAAGTACTAGTATAATATTATTAATATTGTAATAAGAATTCTCTGTAAACAAGCAATAAAAATACATACGAATAAAATGTACTCATGCAAAAACCATTATATTGAGACAAAGTTTTTATTGTTAGATATTTTTTTTATTTAACACTTATCGTGCTTATCCGGGTTTTTTTTGTAGGATATGTGTGCAAATAAAATTTTCATTTAAATTACTTTTATTGGAAATGAACGATTTAGTAGTAACACTACGCTTAATTATCACAAAAGTGATTTTGCTCATAGAGGTCATTAAAAGAAGGAACATTCTACTTAAGGTAGAACATTAAAAATGTTTTTTGGAAATTTAAAAATTATTCAAAAGTGCATTTTGCATAGTGAACCTTTTAGCATATTTGTGGTATTGTCGATGTGAACGTGGTCCAGGTGGATCTTTAAACTTAAATATATTAAAAGAAGACAAAATCAGGAAAATTTTGACTATAAGAACATCATTCTACTAGTTGCCATTCAAAAGTTATGACTATAAACAGTCATGGGCAAGCCAGTTGACGCACACTGACGTACACAGTGTGATCCTTTGTTCTAAAAAGGCATTATTAATAAGTCAAGGCTAAAACAACATATCTCAGCTCACAATAAAAATAACGACAGTAGTAACCATTTAGAAAAAGTGTTTGAAGAAGGAAGACTTTTCTTAAGTTGAAACCTCAGTACATTTTCTTAATTAAAAAATGATTCGAAAACTTTTCAAATCAGCATTCTAGATAGAGAACCTTAATACGTACATAATATGTTCCTTTGTGTTGTAAAGAATTTATTAATAAGTCAAGCTAAAACGTCATAAATTAGTTCATAACTAATATAACAACAGTTGTAACTAGTTGGAAACCTGTTTGAAGTAGGAAGACTCTTCTTTCAGTTCAAACCTCGACAATAAGGCGTTATAGAAGGTAATCTTAAAATAGATTTTTTTGAACGAAAATAAAGCAGAATATTATTGTAGGGATAAGTGCAATTGCATATTTCATATTATGAGACTCGTATAAGGTAGATAAGAAATGAAATTTGATGACGGTAGGATAAAAGAAATTCGAAAATTTTATTCACCCTTAGATAGATTGTCAGAAAGGTTTACCCACATAATGTACGGCTTTTTGTGAGTTGTCATATAGTAACGCATCCCAATCTCATCATTCAATCTACCTTCGCATGAAAGAGTGAATCAATCATGCCCTAGATATGTCAAAACCCATACTGGCACCTCAACTTCGACACTAGAGAGAAACTTGTTCGCTGTTGCTACATCTATTCCTATAATTCTCATCTTGCTAAAGAGAATATTCTTCTTTAACTAGAGACATACCTTTTAGGAAGCGGTAAATCAGTCTTATATCCATCTGGAGTAAGTCTAAAGATTGAGCTCTATCGGTCCCCAATATATATTAAGTTTTTTTGATTCGAGACACATTGCATTCCTCTTTGACAGTCCACAGTATTTCTTATACCTATTCTAGATAAGTGACTGTTTACTCTTGCATGTCCAGCTTTGAATTATAGTTCAGAATATTAAGAACCATTTGAACCCACATTATTTCCTTAAGTGTTAAAATATGAATCATTTGCTATATTTTTTTATATTATATTTTCTGTTAAGTACAAAAATCTAATATAGAATATAAACACAATTATCATACATAATAACAAATAAATTCTTACTTTAATAACAATAACATTATGTTAGGGGTTTTGTAAACAAAAAAAGTTATTCAACATACAAAAAATTATAATGTTAAAAAAATACAAAGTAAGTTATAGGAAAAAATTAATGGTGGAAATATAAACGAATTTCATTATGCATATTTTTTATAATATTATTTTTTTCCAATTTTTTATGTACTCGTATTAAAAATGTTAAATAAGACATAAAAAAAATATAAAGGAATCAATGTTGCATAAGGTCGAGACACATGTGTGACATGTTTATTATTCGATATTTAACGGAAATTTATTAAGAGGATGTTAAATTAGAATCACAGTAGGATTCCGGATATTGTTAGTGATCAATAAAATTGATTTATTTCAAATTTTTTTTCCTGTACAAAAAAAGAATGTGATTTATATTAATTTGATGATGAATTGAAGTGTTTTTCATCGAATATTAAATCTAGTTTGAATTGTTAGATGCAATACTGACATACAAAAAAATCGTTGAAAATTTGTACAACCTGTGTTTTTTTTCTATTTTACTTGAATTTCAACACACATTTTAACATGAATAAAATAAAAATCATGTTTCAATTTTTCTATAAATAGGAATAAAAATTATTATGCAAGCACCTAGATTTTAGTTCCCATTTATGTGAATCAGCACTAAATTTCATCTCAAATATGGCATCACACCACACATTATTGGTCTATATTTGTGTACAAATTTTATGCTTCATGTCATCTGGATATGCTTTGTTCATTTGATTAAACAAATGTGCTCTTCATTTCTTGCTGTGTGTGTGCTTGTATGTTGAAAATCGTGTTTTATGCATAATAAATGTGCTACATTTGCAATAACAGGAGGATATTTTTGCATCGCATCACATTTCTGTATATATTTATGCTAAAATTCATGTCAAAATTCTATATGAGTGAAACCAAATAGATGTGTGTGTGTGCATGTTCCTACAATTGAAATTAAAAGCACGTATCGAATGGTCGGTATAATTGGTAAAGAGGGAATTTTATTTTTCAGATAAATTGTGTTGGGTATCGTCTTAAATTTAAAAAAATCAAGTTTTGCCTAATAAACTGATTTCAAATCTAAGATTGATTTGATTTCTGAACTGCAACGAAAAAAACGACAGGTCAAGGACATTTAATTTTAACTTTTGATGAATGGTCTCACGAAATTTAATTAAAACTGATCAATGTGATTGGATCCATATACGTACATTTCAGTGCACTCACATCCAAATAAAGCCAAACCAAAGTTTTCATTAAAATTACCAATATATTGCATATCTACTTTTTCCAATTACCAGACTGCTGTATGTTCGATAATAATAATAAAAATGGTATAAACTCAGATCACATGCCATTGAGTTGGAAAATAAATCAGCAATAAATGCTAATGTGTGTGTACGTACTTTTGAGCTAATGAGCTAATTAATTTTATGAACAGTTCAATGAATTGAATTTTGTGTCACAAATAATAAATCGTGAGTGAGTGAGTGTGTATTTTTAACTGAAAGGTAATTAAATTAAAGGTAACATGAATTTATACCAATTTCTGATTCCTTTTATAGCAGGAAATTAATGTGAGATTATGATCTATTTCCTTAAATTTTTTTTTTGAAAATCTTAAATTCCATTTTGGCTCTAGTTCAAGGAAGCTTTTCATATTCAAATAATTAGTCATTGGGTGATTATTTATGAGAACGAGTAAAAAAAAAAACTTGAAAACTCGTACCAAAAATTTTAAAATGAAAATTTTCAAATCAAGTAAATTTTATATGAGCAAAGTCCATTATTGGTCTAACTTTAAATCAAAAGTAATTCGAATTCAATGAGATGTGTTGTAAAAAGTAAATTTTTTGATGATGACAATAAATGTAATAAAATCAGTAAACTTTTACTTTAAAAACTTTCTAGACGACATTGATAAATTTATTAGTTATAATCGTATTATTTGTTGTATGTTTTTAGGAAAAAAGGGAATAAAAAGAAAATTTTATGATGATTTTTTCTTTAAAATATTTTAATGTAAATTTTCATAATTATCGTTAAATGGGTTTTAATGCCTAAGCTCAGTAAGAGTGAAGTCAATTGAAAGTTCCATTTTCCACACGTTTCAAGTGTTCCATTTTTAGCACGTTTCATGTGTTCCATTCGTTTCACGTGTTCCATTTTCCACACGCTTCAAGTATTTCATTTTCTACACGTTTCATGTGTTCCATTTTCCATTCGTTTCACGTCTGCTTATCGACGATCATACGAACTTACTCAGTTGCAAAAATCACCGTTGAAAATGACTCCTCCTGGAAAAATATTCCAATAAAATCAATTGCATTTTTTGCATCACCTTTAATTTAAAAGAAAAACCTCTTTTTTTCGGGTTAAACAACAAAAATCAAGTTAAATGTGTATAAATAAATAAAATTTAAAATAAAACGGTAAATTAGCTCACATAATCCGGAACTAAAACTATTTAAAAAGCAACAACAAAACGAAAACTACTTCTGTCCTTGATTTATTTTCAACTCATTCATATCCTGAAAATTTCTTTGTACTCAAGAATGTTTTGCAAATGAATTAAATGCAAAACTTTCACAAACGAAATTATTTACGTGCCTTGTAAAACTTTTGTTGGAAAAATGTTTCTGTTTTGTGTCAGATTTAAATGGAAAAATAAAAATTATGAGGAAAAGAATTTAATTTTGATATTTATTTTTAATGTGCAACGAAATCTTTTTCATAATAATTTTTCAAATTCAAAAGAAACAAAAAAGTGTCATTACTTTTCACGCGTAATGAAATTTATCTTTTATTCCTCGGATTTGTAACGATTTATGATTTTTTTTGCTTTTAATTTGTAACTTAATTCGTTACTGCCTTACTTTTCATGGAGTTGCACATGAAATTGTACAAGAAATAGTTTTTTAATTCTATCAAAAAAGTTTTGCAACTATTATATGAATGTGTGTGTGTGTGTGTGTGTTTAATCCTCTTTTTTTCTTTTAACATTTGCTTTAAATTACGTCATGGTTACACTCACAGTCAATTGGTAGCACGGTGTGGTGTTGGCAGTAGACAAGGCATGAAAGAAAAACACACACACACAGACATAGTTAAAGCAAAACATTTTACTAAGGCTTAAATTTTAACACTGACTGTCTGTGTGTGTGTGTTACAAAGACTTAAACTTGGCAGTGTAATTTATGATTATAAATGCATTTTGTGTGGTTGATTCTGTATTTTAACTATATGAATGGAAATATAGCGTGACTTTTCACTTAAAATCATCCTCGTAACATAGTAACACTTCCGTTAATGCTCTGTTCTTGTTTTTTTTTGTTTTCAATGAAAAAAATATTAACAAAAAATTTTGATAAAAATTAATGAAAGTCATGATTTTGACTCAGTGAAATTTTCTTACAGTGAATTGAAATGAAATTTCAAGAACAAAACCCTAGAAGCTTCAGTTTTTTTTCTTTTTTTTTATTTTCAACACATCTAACAACGAATAATAGACAGATACTTGAAATTATCATTAATATTTAAGTCAATTGGTCTATAAAAACAGTAAAAAATCACATAAATTGCATGTGATGAGAAAATAAAACGAAGCATTAATATGAATATTTCATTGAAATTTTGCTTGTAACGAGGAAGTGAGAGAACAATATCTAGGATCATGAAAATGTAAATCAGAGCTTAAAGAAAACAAAATCAGAAGAAATATTTAACGATGTAATATTTATAAATTGTGTGAGATAGAAATTTAACCCGAACTGAGAGAACGTGACTCAACGTTTAAACAAATTTTCGAAAAATTTAAAAATAAAGGACTTTTACGAAAAATTTGAAATCTCTTTGTCTGATCTCTTGAGAAGTCAACTTGCTGGTAGATTGCAGGCTATGATTTTAACGGTCATATTTGATTCTGGCTGCTCTACAACATTTTGACCGCCAGACTCGATCTGCAGCACATCCTCAATGGACGAGGTCACGTATAAAGATGAGTGTGAGTTTGCTTCTTCCGAGGCTTCCTCGCCGGTTCGTTTGGCTTTTCGGTTAGTTTTTCCAAACCATTTTTTTTACCAAATATTTGTTTATTTTCATTTAAATTAAACTTAACAAAATTTTTCAGTTTTTTAATAAAATCAAAAAATCCACTTTACATATTCTTAATCATACTAAGAATATTCAGACAACTTCTAAGTGCCATCACGTTTAATGATGTCCCGTCACAATTTCAGGGTAAATAATTTTACTTTTACTTGAACAGTAAACTTTTTTTTTATGAACACAACACACATTTTTTTACTACATTTAACTACTATCATATTTTTTTCATACTAAACACAAAAGTAAACTAATATCAGAACTTTTCTTGTTTAGACATAAAATTATTATTTTCATCTTAAAAAAAACTTTTTTTTTTCAAGAAGGCATTCACTGAAGATGATGCCTTATGTCAACTGATGCTTTATTTCATCATTATTTTTATATTTTTTTTCGTTTTATAGCAGTCAGAGTATTTAAGAAAATATTGCAATGACGATATATTACATATTTTTTATGGAAACAACTTAAACTTTTACTTTATTATTTTATGGGAACTATTTTTTTTGTTTGATACTTTTATCATGAATAAAATATTAAAAATGATAGTTTTAACTTAAATGAATGCAACAATTATTATTAATTTTTTTTTTAAATTTCACCAAAAAACTTAAATTCATACAAAAAAGCACAGGCAATCTATTTCACACCGTGATTCCATAAAATTATGGGTCATAAAAAAATTTAACAAATAAATTTATGGGTCAATTAGTGTTGTGATGTATGATTCAATCTGTTTATTTTTTTATTTATATTCAACTATTACTACACACACAATACAAACAATAACAATATTTTAATGACTAAAATAGATCATCTAATCAAGTTTATTGCTGCTCCCGTCACGTTATTTATTTATTTATTAATGTCGAATGTCTAGCGTGTGTGAGTCAATAAATTCGCGAAAAAAACAGGGAAAATGAATGCACTGTAACATTATTTTGGATGAAATTTTACCGATCTGGTTCGATTAGGATGCGGCTACCCTCGGATGATAGTATAAAAGTTAAGACCCATCTTTAGGATGAGGCTAAACTTATGACGCTTAGATGGAAACTTCGATGAAATTGTAACAAGACCTTTTGCGACTGGGTTCAACCTTGAAGACTGTTTTATTTTTGTTCTTATTCAATTTTGAATGTTTTCTCGGTCAAAATTTAATTCACAGGGCATAGAACACATTAGCACAAACACACAATAAAACATTTATTTAGGCTTCTGCATCACATAAAAATTTCATTGCAAACATAAAAATATATCATCATATTGTCAATTTTATATATTCCGAAAAAAAAGAAGAGAAAAAAAAACAGCATACGACTTGTACCCAGAGTGTTGTCTATTTTAACTAGAGAGACAAAGTGAGTTTATTGTTGAATAATAATAAAAATAATAATAATATCAATAAAAACATAACCAGAATTTATTTAACATAACAATATTTTGAATTTATTCTATTGATTCAGTTGTTTTTATTTGACTTTATTATTATTATTATTTAATAACTCACATTTTTTGCAGTGATTTAAATTTTGCATGAATTTTTATACATATTTTGATTACGATTCGATTCGAAAAATTTGGAGAATTTATTTTAACTGCGGTGAAAAAACGAATATCAAGATAATTTTAATCAATATTAAAACCCTCAGGATTGCAGTGAAGTCGTTTTTTGAAGAAATTGTTAAGATAGAAATTTTAGTCTGACTAAAGAACAGAAACGTGCTGTTTGTGATAAAAGGATCATTAAGCTCCAGTGAGCTTTTTTTCATGAACGCGAAAGACTACGACTATTGTTCGTCATTTTGTCAATGTGATGGTTGAAGCGAACTTTTGAATCAACCATAACAAAGAGGTCTCTGATAATTGGGTCCCTTTGTAACGGAGAAGTTTCAATTCATTCGCTTCATTGGTCCTGTGGTTAAAGCATTCGCTTTGCAACTGAATGGCTTGGGCTTCGATACTCAGAGCGGACAATCATCAGTTTTCTGTAGTTTTACTGTAGTTTTCTCCTGATTGGATTATCTAGTGCAATAAAAATGCAGAACACACAGCATGAAACTTGATCTACAACTGGTACCAATCTGTAGAGAGCAGAAATAATTGATACTACCGCACCGTAGCAAGATACTCCACTTGCATTATTTACGCACCAAAAAGTAGATGTCTTTAGGATAAGCCGATAATGTAGAGCAATATCAAAAATAATTTGCATTATATAGATTAATAGATTTAAGTTTCATGTAGATGAAAGGCGTACCTTCTAGGGCCCATTTGGGTCACTGGTGGTCTTATGAAGAGAAAAAAATAAAATAAATAAATAAAGTACTCGGAGGAAATGGTTTTCCTTAGCGTACCCTTGGTGCAGTGGTTTAGCATACAGTCGTTCATTCGACTAGGTTAAGTAGCTGTGAATGATGCTTATGAACTTTAATTCATCAGCTTCAAAATGGGCTCAGAGACTGGGTTCAAGGGATGGGTTTCAGAGCCTGAGAACGCTTAAAAGCCAAAAATCCTACATTTTCCTAAAATGTCCGATTTTTCAGAATTTTTTTTTCTCTAACAAGGGACTCCAAGTCAAAATTGCATTTAAAATGTATCAATTGACTAAGAAAATTCCTGTACAAAACCGTCATAACAAAATTTTTCCCTTTCATTCAAGTTTAATATGCGTCTGCAACATTTCCGGCATTTACTTTTATTCTTAATGTCACTCACCTGGATGCTGAAGAGAAAAACTTTAAAAATCATGACTAAGGTAAAAAAAAATAATATAAAAATACAAAAATTTTACTAACCTTCTGAACTATCGATTGCGTAGTACATTTTTATTTTATTTTAATTCACTGTTTCTTCTCCTAGTAATTTTATATTATTTTAATTTAATTTAATTTAACTTTATTATTATTTTTCATTGAAACCAATTAAAATGATATTTTATCAAAAAGTATCCTCAAAGTCTTATTTTGTATTTAAATTTCAATGATTATTTCTTTTTAAATTCATTGCATTCATTGCAAAACAACTCTTTTCATTTAAAATCTTATTTTATTTTATTTATTTATTATTTTTTTATTATTTCTGTAAGATTTCACTCAACTTGTCATAAAGTATTAAATGGAATGAATCTCTTAAATTTTTTCCGGTTTTCCAGTTCAAATATTCACTTAAGATGAGATTTTCTCCTTTTTATACGGATATTATTTTACTTTACTTTTTTACTTCAAGAAAAGAGATGATAAGATATTTTGATAGAGATTCTTGTCTTTAATTTAAATTCACTTTGTATGATTATTTTATTTATCCGTTTATTTATGTATTTTGTTGTCTTTGTTTGTTATGTTTCTTATATTTATTATTACTTTATATTTTTATTCTGGCTTTTCTAAGGATTTGAAAGAAAAATAAATGAAAAATAAAAAAAAAATTTCTCAAGTACTGTGTTTTCCTTATAATTTTCTTCAGTTTTTCCTTATAAATTTGAATTTGAATGAATAAAAAGTTGTGAAGACAAAGAATTTTATTTATTTCAACAAATTAAAATATTATGTGGCTGCTTCTGCAGTAAACACTTGATTTTCTACTTTTATGTTAAAATGTATATAAAAAAAAAAAAATATTATCAAGAAAATAAAAAAAAACTATGAGACTGCACCAGCAGCTTTGAGCAGTGATCACATTGCATTGTACATTATTTCATTATTAAAATTTTCATCTTCTGTCTTCCTATCTCACGATTCCTTTTTTTTTGCCTTATATACACATTTTTATGAAAAGGAAAAACTGTTTTCAAGCTGGCAGTTATTATAATAATAGGATAATGTATGCCACAAAATATTTTTCTTCCTTTTATCATTTTATGATGAAATTTTTTTTTTAATTTCAATGTCTTAGTAGTAAAACTTAGTAGTTGAGAAAGAAAAGAAAAGACTTAAGACAGATGATTTCTATTTCTTGTTTGAATTGAATGGAATTTAAAGAAATTTTCCTTGAAATGGTCATACAAAAAATTGATTAAATTGAAATGAAATTCGATTCCATGAAAATTGAACCGTTCTCCCAAGAAAAGAAGAAAAAAAAATAAAAAAAAATACTAATAATTTACTTACTTCTACAAAATTAAGCTCAAATTTATCACGAGCCACAATAAATACTGATTTATTTCACTAAAATTTTCAATGTAGTAGAGGCTTAGTGTCAAATAATTTTCATCACTAAGATGATAAATTTTTTTTTTTTAAAATTGAATTGAATGGTCGTTAAATGTTGTTCTGATACTAGTTCAATGTCGGTTAAAGTACAATAAAAAAAAATCGGACACTGGTAAACAGTTCCCGGTAGAATTGCAAGTGTTGTCCTATTTTTGTTGATGCCACAATATCAGCAATTAAGCCTCTTATTTATATTGTGTGTGTATTTCAACACAATTTTGTGTGTGAGTGTGTATTTTTCCACTCGAGGCATGGAACATGTGATAATAATAATAAATGAAAGAATATTGCAAAAATCTTCCGTATTCACGTCGTATTATATGATTGCATGTGTATATGAATGTTTTAAGTGTACACAGAACAACCGTCAGGAAAAAGCACCGTCAATAGACTGGTTGAAAATGCGTTTCCCATTTAATGTCTTATGTTATGTTATATTATTTTTTATTGTATGTCCCCAACACACAAATACACACATGTGTGTGTGTACATAAAATATTATAGGTGTCCATACGTATATTGAGGTGCATAGATAATGCAACAGCAGCAGCAGCACCAGAAGCAGAAAAAGCAACAACATTATTATTATTATCGGTATATAAAATGTATATGAAATGAAATGCAAAAAAAAAACGATGAGACGATCAACAAAATGTCTGGGCAACTCTTCTTCTCACAGTTCATATCAGGAATAATTCCAGCTGCATTCACGTAGAAATATTTTTCAGTATACATCGAAATGTGCACACTAGAAACACACAATTATGCGGCACAACAACAGCGGTTGTTACCCCACAATATGTATATTTTCGCATATTTCATACTATTTTTTTTTTGTATTTTTGCACATTTAATGCAATCCAAACACACACACAATATAATGAATTTTCCATACACATGATGTTGGGGGGACTTTGATTGTCAAAATAATTTGTATGTGATTTTTGCCGACGACGACGACGTGTTTATCCCTTTTCGTAAACACTTGCGCATTGATGATTGCAATGAAAGCGCTTGTCTTGAACATTAATCTACTGGAAATACTCGAGTGGAAAATTACTCCCATGTATGTGTGCACCAACACACTCAAAACAAACATTTCAATGTATGTGTGTGTGATTTCCATTGAAATTGAAAACTAGAATCTCACCCTTCATATAAAAAAATGTTGTTGTTTATCATTGAAATGATGAAATTCAATGAAATGTAAAATGTTTCATTAAAAATTCAATGTTGATTTGAAAATAAACAGATTTTCATTTAAATATCCTGTGTTTTAGTAATCATTTCATTCATATTATTTATGATTAAGGATAGTTTCATTGAATGCCTCTTAAATTTAGTGAGATTCAAGTGAATTTAACATACACATGCAAATAATTTCCAGGATTCACACACATTTACAATCGTTTTCCATTTCAATTGATATCAATGTGTTAGTTTTCCAGGAAAATTTTCTCTCTTTAAATGGATTTCCATTTAAAATGTGTACTGAAATGTGAGGGAAAGCTTTCAATGTTATTTGTGTGTATGTTAAAATGATTATGAAAATGTAAAGGAATTCACAATACACAAATTTCTCTTTTGAAAGCTTTCATTGAGGAAAGTTGGCATTCCTATAACACACACATGACATTTCATATACATATAAAAGCCTGTTGAAAATGTAACTGATTTTATTAAAATTATGTGTTTTGATATAAAATGAAATTAAGAGCCTTTATTAGATATACAGTGACTTTTCATATAAAATTCGTATATGAAATGCATTTAGTACGTTGAAGGGGGAAAAATTGCATACAATGAGCTTTTAGCTATTAAAAGAGAGCTTTTGATGCATTTTTGTTGTGAAAATTTGAACTTTAAATATGCAATTGAAATGATGGCTTTAAATTTAAAAAGCCGTTGAAATGTGGCAATGTAGCAATTTTGTAAGTAACTCACAAGAAAAGGGTCGTTAGGCCTTGGTTTCCCTGTTGCTCATTGGATTAAGTGTTTCATGCGGTAATTGTAATTGGTTTCCAGGAAGCGTGTTTTGTTTATAATCAGATCAGATTTCTAGGACGGACTCAGAAGAGAACCAGCACTCAGACCTACAGACGAGTTCATTGTGCATACCCATTATTATCATATCTGATAAAGAAGGAATCAAATTTAGAGAAACAACTAAAGAAAGAAGTCTACTAGACTTGGTTCAGTTCAGGAAAGTGCCCACACCTTCTCAGAAAGCTAAGCAGAGCAGACACCTTCACTTTTATGATGGAATCAATACTGGAAAAGTACACACCCAACGTGATTCCATGCAATCTGGCATGTTTGGGACATACACTAAGCAGATGTGCATGTTGGATCCCTTGAGTCAAAATGACTGAGATGATAGTCAAGAGACCAGTAAACATACCAACTACAACTCTGAGCTCAGTACAGTTCAATCTGATCAGTTGTCTAGATAAATCCAATGTCACTATCGCAGTAGTGCAATACATTGACATATACAGTACAGAATGAATCATTTATTACAAGGGTTTTTTTCAGTAGTTACAAGTCAAATGAAGCTTCAACACCTTCTTAAATGAGATCAAGTTAAGATTTCTTCTAATATGATCAGGAAGTGACTTAAACAGGTTCACTCTACGTCGTACAAAGCTGTTTCTGCTGTAGTTGGTTCTTGAGAAGGGTACGTTCAAAAGTGATCTCCTTCGTATGAAGTGATGATGTTGCAGTGATACTTGTGACAACTCGAGATTTATATTCATCAAGCTGTTTTTGATTTTGAAATTTGACATTATGAACTCATATTGAATTAGAACCGACATTTTGAGAATTCTATATTCCTTGAAGAGTTGGTCGATGGATAGACTTCCGAAATCAGCGATGGCACACACTCCACTACTTCATATTTCCATTTTTCCTAGTAAATAATCACAAATATTGTAATAATCAGTAACAAACAATACAAATCCAACATTTAAAATATTCATATGAAAACTCCTTCCACTGAATGAATATTGCATAATAAAAGCCACATGTTGTTTATTTATTTATCTTTTTATATGTTCTATTTCACTTTTAGTTTTTATACGTTTTTTTCCTCCTTTTTTTTCCTTTTAATATTGATATAACTTTGATATGATGCGACAATTTGAATTATTGTTATTATTAAGTGTATTATATGTGTGCCAATTCAAAGCAAGGAGAAAAAAAAAACAAAGTATCGATATCCCATTTCAAATCGATTTGGATCTCATAAAAATATTATGAAAAAATTCACTGCAATATGAAAAAATCTAAAAAATTACTAAATATATAAAGAGAAAACTATTACTATTATAATAAATAAATATTTTATTTTTTTACTATTTTTTATAGATTGGGAGCATTTTGATACAATAAATATATTTATTTCATTGAAAGAGAGCTACAGGGGGAGATTTTTTTGCGATATTTATGAATGAACACATTTAATTTTCGATATGGTTTTTGCGATTTTGTCCCACTATGAAATTATTAATGTATGAAGTATCATTGAATTTGATTTTTGATGGTATTTTCCCAATTTTTTCTAACAATATTTCACATTTTTTTTTTCAATTGTGACTGCAGCAGTGCTTATGTGTTTGGAGGGTGGAGATCTTTATCAAGTATATTAATATTTATTTCCTATGATATATGTGAATAAAATCTAGATAAAAATTCAAAGAGAAAGTAATCAATTTATAGTTCAATGCTTGTTCAATTATTATTTGATTTGATTTGGAAATTCCGTTTAAGATTTTCTCTTTTTTTTTAATTCAATGATTTTTTTAGGTGAAATTTATTACTGGTCAAAAAAATGATAGTTTATTAGAGGGAGAATGAAATTTAAGTTGAAATTAATCCAAACATGTCACATGAGAGAAGGCCAAGCATTGGGATAATAATCAGACTTATTCGATATGCTTAAAATGTGAAATTGTCGAAAAAATTACTGACAGGCAACCAATGAGGCATCAGGGGCGAATTGAAAATGACTAACGGCCCTGGCAATCTGTATGATTTTCTTTAAAATTTACTCTTAGCTTAACTTTAACAAGACGATCGACTACGGCATTTCTGATATGGCCAATTCGATGATGGCCCCCTGCACCAATCGTTGGTACTCCTCCAATTTGGAAGTTAATAATCCGTTCAACAGGACCATGACCATGTGAACAAAGGTATAACAAGGATTCCAGACCCAAAGAGCCGCACATCTCTCCCGAAACGATGCAAGATGTGACTCATTGAAGGATACTCTTCAGTCTAAGTTCCCAATCCACAATCGATTGACTTTTATTTTGATCGAATTTCATATCATTCAAATAAAAAAAATGACAAAAAAATTCATATCTCTCTACAAGCTTGAAATGCTTCTGATATTATCATACAAAATATTCAACTATAATAATGCAAATATAAAAGAAAAACGAAAATAGATATGAAAAGTTATAACAATAATCATCAACTATAATAGGATCAATTTTTATCTCATTGCAAAATCTTAATTCATGACAATATGACTTTTGTTGCTTCTACGTCTCTGTATTTGATTTAACTTTCATACACATATTCCACATTTTCTATTTTACAGTACTTCAATTTTTCAATCGCATCTATTTTCATATTCAACCATAATCTGTACCCTAGTTTTTTTTTCTTCTAACCATTTTAAATCTCATTCATTTTCATGTATGATATTCATTTATATTAGATATGGGCAGCAACAATTGTCTGCTGCTACTTATTACCTTGACCAGAAGCCAGATATAGGAAAAAAAATTGTAATAAATGGAAAAATTTTATATTAAATTTTTCTGCAAAATCCATGCATTTGTCGTCCAATTTAATATCAAGTGTCTTTTGCGTATAAGGACGATGATGATGACGATGAGATTGTTGGCAGATGTTTATGATGTAAGATTTGATGCAGTTCTGTGTGATTGTGTGTGTGTATGTATGTAGAGAGGTGGCAATTTCAATTATAGTATTTTCCATGATAATCCGATAATATTTTATTTTATATGTATGTGGCTCTGATTGCATTGTGTATTAAAAGGAAAAAGAAGACGAGAGATCGTTATCAAAGGGAATAAAATTAATTTCTGGTCATTATTATATTCGACAGTGGCATATAAGATGGAGATTAGTGCAGGAAATTGTTCTGTTTTTAATTGATTTGCTTATTAAGTGCAACAATTGACACATAAATTAAGATTAGAGGGAATGATTTTGAAACAAATGGGCACTTATTGACATATTTGAAGGCAGAGTCGAATAAAATGAAGATTATTTTGATTTTATCTGCCTTTCTCTTGAAAATATTACGAAAGTTCTCTCTCACTGATTTCTTAATACTTGACTCTCTTAATACTTGAGCTTCGATTTCTCCCTGTTAAGAGAATTTTCTCAATTTGCTTTCTCAGCCCTCTTCATCCTTTTAATGTGATTTCTCCTCTCAATCTCTGGATTTTTTTTTAAGAATTCTCTCTCTGAATTTTTTCTCTCAGATTTTTTTAGTCTCTCAAGCTCTCTGTTTCTCACTGATTTCTCAATACCTTGACTCTCTTTTTTGATTTTTTTGTTATTTTCTCTCTTAGTCTATTTGTTCCATTTTTGAGAATCTTCTCTCTCAATTTTTTCTCTCATTTTTTTACTCTTTTTTGCCTCTCTCTCTCTTAATTTTCATATTTAATCTTCTTTCATCTTTAATTTTTTTGCCTTGTTGTTCTCTGACTCTTTACATCTCTCTCCCTCTCTCTAATTTTTTTTCTCAGTTTTTTAGTCTCTTTTGCTCTTTTCTTCATGACCTCACTTTATTTCTTGTTTTCTCTTCTTTCTCTCTCTCTCTCTCTCTCTATAAATTTTCATATTAATTCTTCTTTCAACTTTAATTTTTTCTCCTTGTTGCTCTCTGGCTCTTTTCATCTCTCACTTTGATTAGAGACTCTCAACACTCTCTGGACCATCAATGGGAGCCCAATTAAGTACTCTCACTATTTGAATTTTCTTCTTAAAAAACAGAAACTGAATTAAAGCTTACATTTATATCAACATTTTATATTTCCTCAATAAATTTCTAACAATGAAATATCAAGAGACGACGACATTGAGAACAGAAAAAAATCCAATAAGTTCATTGAATGGATTTTAAATTAAGGTACTTTAAGTTTGTGGTATCTTATCATATGTTTTTCTTTTTTATTTTTTTTTAAATACAATAGAAAAAAATATCATATTAAATGCATTTTTCTTCCTTGACACACACTTACACAATTTTAAGTTCAAAAGCTCAATAGACGATTAAATTAAACTTGTTGAAGCATGAAATTTTCTTCAATGTTGCATTAAATTGTATTAAAATTTAAAAAAAAAAAAAGTTATAATAAAAAACAATTTTTCATTGAAAACTTTTACAATTTTTTCTTCATTTAAAATTTTTGTATTAAAATTACAATAAACCGTGACTTACCTTTATGAACAAGCAGTGTATTGTCTCTCGCTAATGCCAATTCTGACTCTGTCAACGTTGCTTCTGAACCATTTTCGGATGATGGAGTTTTTGATAAATTCTTGTTATTTGAATAGTTGTATTGGGATGGTGGCATTTTTGCACTTAAATAGGGCTGTGCATACATACTTGAATGTATGGGACTGTCCTCAACATCTGACTGTTTGTTATTGATGGAGTAACGTGTATGGTGACGATTACGTGCTGTAATAAAAAGTAAAATGAAAGAGTTTATTAGTTTTGATTATAAAGAGATTAATAATAAAAAAAAACCAGAGAAAATATTTTTTGTATTGGTGTATTGAATTGAATTGCACCCTCATTGCAAGATTATCCTTCTTTTATTTCAAAAAAAATTTGTTTGTCAATTTGAAGAGATATCACAGATTTTTATTCCCTAAGCTCATGTCATCTAAATCCTGGTTGTGATGTTTTTTTGCCATTCAATTAAAAAAAAGGAAAACAAGTCTCTTGATAATAAACAAGCAATTTATACAAATTAACATCACATTTGTTCATATTCTGTCATCATTTATCGATTTACATGTTTGAAAGAGTTTGGATTGAGTGAATCAACGATTGTCGATTTATTTTGGTAGCGCACCGATAGTAGAACGGCATAATTTGGAACTAAATATTTTCTTATCAGGAAAAACTATTAAAAGTTACTCTTAAAAAAACAATTTGCTTTCTAGGCCCTTTTACGTATATTTTGATGCTTCCTTGGTTTTCAACGAGCTCATCGTGCACAAAAGTTAATTAAAAAAAATGGTTAAGCGCCATCTGGTGCGTATTTTTTTCCTTTTGATAAAATCCAATTCCAAAAACTTCTTTTCGTATCGTTTCAAAATTATACTTTCCAAGATCTTAAAAGGCTTCAAATTATTCCTATTGACCAATTTGAAGAAAGTTTCAGAGCGATAATGAGAGCTCTATTTAAAATTTACTTTCACTACAGTTTAAATTTCCTTTATGTTCATACTCTAAAAGTGAAATTGAATTGCCTGTATATAAATTTCAATATTTACATTTAGAGGTGTGAAATTACAAAACAACCCAGTTTGTTTAACTTTAGAATTAAAGTATTACTTGATTGCATTAAATGCCATGTATAAAGTAGCTCCCTCTTCACTATACAATTATATGGCCTTTTGTTGTTTTGTATTGCATAAGAAATTCATTTCAATATCTTTGAGGTAAAATATCTGCGGTAAGCACTTATAGATTTTAATATAAATTCAATACAAATATCAAAGGGACTTCACTAGTCAATGTGTGGTTAAGAATTCTATGTATATGCCAATATTTAATTTAAAAAGATTCTCTCGAGTGTCTAAGAGAGTGTAAATTGCAAATGTCTCATAATAATTATTATAATAATAATGTGTAATAACAATGCAGTTTGTGGTTTATTAATCCGAATCCAATCATTAGCAGTAATGTGATGGTAGACAAGTGAAAGCCCTTATTCATCTTTTTTCCATATACGAGTGTATATCGAATGTCATTTGCACAGAATATATTCCAATTTTTGTGTGTTTAATTTATATATTTGTCACATTGTTCAATCGATATTGATTTCATTTTATTCATAAATGGGGTGAAATTTGATAGTGGCAAACGTTTAATAAAAATATTAATGTCATTTTTTTGTCCTGATTTGGTCGGGAAATGTGACAAAGTTTCAATAAATCTATGGATAATTTAATTGAGTGCGATGTGATGACAGTTTAATGATATATATTTTAATAAGGAAAATGTTTCTGATGAAATTGATGAATTTGCGATGATTGGGAGAAAACGTTGAAGATACAATGACAGGATGATGCTTTCAAAGCTAGGATGTGGAGAGTAAAACAGTGGAGAGGTAAGTGTTTGAACCAAAAATTATGATAAGATTTATCAGGATGGCTAATTTAACAGATCATATGTTTTAAGTCATCTTAATCTTATGATCTAAATCATCTTACAGTTTCAGGCCTCAGACAGGACTGTCTGCTGTCTTCATTACTATTTTTGGCGAAACCTCCAGTAGGAGATAAGCCAAGGGGTATTATATGGCAACCTCTAAAACCACAAGAGCGACTTGATTGCCTGGATTACGCCAATGATAAATGTGAGCTGTCTCACAAGCAAGCTGACATGCAAGAGAAACTATCTGACTTGAGCACACAATCGGCTAAGGTTGGAATGAAGATCAACGTTAACAAGACTAAAGAAATGCGAACTAATTCAGAATCTCAAGCTGTTTTGATGCTCGATGGAAATTCAATAGAACAAGTCAACGAATTCAGGTTTCTAGGTAGTGTGGTGAGCGTGGATGGCGGCGCAGCTAAAGATGTGCAAACCAGGAAAAGAAAAGCTACGGTGTCTTTCCAACAATACTTAACCTTATATGGTGTTCTTGAGTTTATGGTAAACCGATAAAACTTAACATCTTTAGATCGTGTGTATTCTCTGTCCTTCTGTATGGTTGTAAGACCTGGCTCGTTACAGAGGACATTGAGAGAAAGCTGCAAGTATTTGTCAATCGCTGTCTTCTGCGTTTCTTCTGGCCGAAAAGAATTTCGAATGAAGAACTGCTGAGAAAAGTCGAGATGCAAAACATAAATATGGAGATACGTATAAGAAAATTTGGTTATATTCGGCATACCTTAAACCCTCGAGAAGTTTACCACCAGGCCTTTGTATACAATCCACAAGGTAGCCGTAGAAAAGGTTGACCAAGGAACACCTGGGGACGTTCTACACTCTCTAATGTCAACTTGGCCAGCGAGACAAATGAGGCACAATTTAACAACCTTTGACCACTGCTCCATATAGTGTCAAAGGTCCTGTCCCTTTTTTTCTATGAGAAGGTATTGAGAAAATTTATGAAATTCAAGATGAAGAGTCAAGTCATCGTTGTTAAATCATCAAAATTGACGCTGTTTTTTAGTGACACTTGCATCCTTGTATCAGTTGATCTTTGTCAACCTCTACGGTGAGCAATTCAATATTTTTCAAGAAGAAAGTAAGAGCACTTTAAATGAAAATTTCTTAACTGTTTTTCTTTCTAATTAAAGCCAACACCACGTTAAATTAAATCCCCTTGAACGATTATCACAACGCAGACTTGTGACAGAATTTTTGGAAATCATAACAATTGCGTATTTTTTTGTGTACTGCTTAAGCTTTAATGATAAAAGTAAAAAAAAATAATAATAATAAATACAAAAGCTATTAAAAAAAACAGTAATTATGCGTATTTTTGAAACATTCTGTCTGAAACAACAAAATAACGATTTCATCAGCAAAATAAAAATAAAAACATGATAATAATACACATCTGGGGTGTTATTATTAGGGCATTGCTGTCGCTACTGTTCCATTTTTTTTGTTTGTTATATTTTCTACTCCTGTATTCACTGATTTCATTTAAATTCAGGGGACAATTTAATGAATGAATTAAGTGAAACGAAAAATCGTATGAATGAAAATAAAATAAAATTAAATAATAAAAAGAAAGAAAGTTGCAGGAATAATCAAAATATGTTTCAAATAGTTTTTTTTTGTTTCATTTTTCTTTAGAATCTTCATAAAATAGATTGAATTTTTATTAAGAGACAGAGAACACTATCAAAACTTTGTCTTTACAACGCGTCGTCGTTCGATGTCAAACTCACTCAAAGAAACTCCAATCTATTAAATTTATTAGATTGTCTCGTAACTTTTTACTTTTCCAATATGCTTTCATTTCCCATATTGAAAGCACGACAATGAAGGTAATAATCACATTTTTTCGTAGTGGATCGTATCATAGTTTTGTTGTTATTATTATTTTTTTTGTAATACTTTTTTAACTGTATCATATTTCACCAATTGTGTCCATTTCGGTATGAATCGTGTACGTGAATCAACCTCCCTAATTTACCTGAATCTTTGCGTTGTTTTGCGCTGATACGTTTGTAAATAAAAAAATACAATACAAATAAAATAAAATAAAAAGATAATCTTTTCAACAAGAAAGCAATCCCCTGTATTGTTGTAAAAAAATATTTACCCTCTTATAATTTTTTTTTACGTTTTTTTTGTTGTGGACCCTCGCAATTGTGTGATTATTATTATTATCACTGGTAGATTATGTGCGTCGATCAAATGTGTCCAACTCAATTCATTGAATTTTGTTACAATTTAAAGTATGACCTTGGATTGAATATCCCTTGTAACGTAATAAGATTTTGGAAGTTAAAATGTAAGAAAACTAATCTACCTTTTCCATATGATTTTTTTTTCTCTTATCCTTCGCTATATCAAGATTTTATTGTGTTTTATCCATATTCCGTTTTATAATATTTTCATTTTATTTCATAAACACTCATGTTTTTTTAAAATGAAACATATCTGAGGGAGACAATGAATAGCAATTATTATTACTTGCCTTGTCTGACTTTTCCTTTTTACATTTATAAGGTGTGATATTTTTCCTTCCTTCACTTTCCCAATCTAGTTATGATGTTTCTTTATCTCATTTATGATGGTAATAATGATATTTTTTGCTTAAGACGCGCACGTAAAAGTAAGTGCATTATTTTGTTATTATATTGCGAGTAAATAGATAGAGGCAAAACGGTGTAAAGTATTATGATTTAGTGCAATGACTTTATGTCGGTTGTATGAATGCAGTAATAGAAGGTGTAATAATAATGGAAAGGAAAATTTATTGTATTATGAGTCCCAAAAGAATTTAAAAAAGAAATTTGTTTTTATTTTTTTTATTGTATTGACACTTCAACTTGGATAATTGTTTTGAAAGATGGTGAACTTTTAAGAAGTCATATGGAATTGAATTTAAGTTTGTTTCACTTTAGGCACTCTGTTCACTTCTAGCTTCGGCAGTGAATTTTATGGATATTGACCTTCTCTTCCGGCAACTCAATTTGAGATAACAGATATAAGCTGTTAAAAGACTGTTGGATCATTAAAGAGTGAACTGATTGAATAGTTCCGAGCTTAGAATTGTAATTGGACAAATGTAAGTCATCCCAAACGTACTACGTGAAAAGAAGACAAATTGTTTTAAGCACACCCAACTATTTGAAGAGCTTTGAATCAACCTGAGGTGAGTATTTGACCTTCTATAAAATTCATATCAATAAATTTTATCTCCAACAGCATACAAAACATATTACAGAGTATAGCCCACCAAAAGTAGCTCGTTATCTGATAACCATAGGTTCTTATTTAAGACAAAGCTGCTTGAAAACAAATATGAGAATGCTTTCAAGTAGAACATATCGATAGACAGGATTAAAACCATTATTCAAACATGCTGAAGTACCAACCTTGAAATATTGAAGTTAGCAGTATGTAAACTAAGGTCAGATGTAGCCAATTCCCTATGCTGGTTAACAATAGTTTTCATTCTGCTCAGGAGCTCGTTCATACCATAATTAGTTGAGTGGATCTCGATTGAGAGAAGTTCACGGTATCTTGTGGCATACGGATTTGAATTCTAACATGTTTGTTGAACAAGATATGGGACGTCAATAACATCAGAAAGCAATTTGCATAAGAACTTGACATCGGCAACCTTTCGTCTATTACATAAAGTAATCATGTCAAGAAGCATTAGACGTTGTTGATATAGAGAAGATTTACAGAATCATTCCATGTTGTCCTTGGTGTTTATTCAAAATTCAAGGCTAACATCTGCTGAGTAGAAAAAGGTAAGTCTTCAATCCAAAAAACCATCAACATCAAATAAATTGAAATCTGATTCAATTGCAAAAAAACTACACCATTCTCCCTTAGGCCTTGTGGCATGCGACAAAAATTTAACTCATTCGTTACACCCAAGAGTCACATTCATACACTTTTCAATCGAATTCAGTTTCATTGCATAAATAAAATATATAAACGCAAATTAATTTGAACAGATGTCTAAATAAATATTGGCGTGCGGTCTGTACTTTTTTGTTGTTGTTATTGTTGTTGTTGATGTCACAGATCTGCCTAACTATTTTAAATAAATTGTTATTAGTAATTTTATTTTATAACTCACTACAACAAAAAAAACATGTAACCTGATCAATGTTATATTTTTATTACATCTTGTTTATCGTTGTCACAAAAAAATATAAAGCACTGATTGCCTTTCTCTCTTTCAATAGTTTCTACAACTAACCCTCATGTCATACATTTATTTAGATATTTTATTTTATTTAATCAAAATCATATATTACTCACCCTTATAATTTTATTAATAATAATTTTATTTTCAATATACAAATGTGTATTTTATATTAAACAGTAGTCCCCGAAAAAAAAGTTAATATCATTTGTTTGCAAAAATAATTTATTATTATAAAATTACAGTGTATACTTTTTATATTAACTGGCTTGTTGAAAAATTGCTACAAAATTAATGGTCAATAATAGAGGACATAACACACATTTATTTATGACTTTATATTTGAATGTGAGGATAAAATGAACACGCGTTCAAGTTTATGACGTTAATGATCTTGAACTGGACAAGCATGGAAAGACAAAAAAAAGGGACAAAATATAAAAAAGGCGGTGATGTGTTTCAAAATCGTATATTAAATTGAAACAATGCTGAATTATAAGGGATGTAAATTAGATGAACAAAAGTTATTTGAACAATTGATGGACTTTTGTTTGTTTAACTCTCTCTCTCTTTGATTTAATAATGTGTCTGGATTGATTTTTGTTCTAATATTTAATTTATTTGCTTTTCAGATATTTTGTGATACAACATGGAGCTACTTTTGCGAGTTCATTGATAATTGACTTGCATTTAAAGACAGGTCAGTGGTCAACACAATGATTGATGACAACACACAGAATTCCATGTATAGAGTAACTGAAAATGATAGACAGCATGACTTTGATCCAAAAGATAAAATATAGAGGAATAAGAAACAACATTGAATTGAAAACCTTTGATCAACAGCACAGATATGAAACCAGAAACAGGAATGACTTTATTTAGCCCAGAACTAGATCTAACTTACTTTTTAATAGCTTATTGGCCACGAATATCGAACTTTGACAAGCTACCTGATCAACTGAAGAAAGAAACAAATGTAGTGCTCTTCAAAACGGTCTTGAAATCCTACGTCTTAAATGACTGCTTGATAACTGCTGAATAACTTCTAAATGACTTCTAACTAATACTTGACTGAATTAATAATTCTTATTGAACTGCGTGTGCTTAGTGAGTACTCAAAACTCACATAACCTGAATTGAACCTTATTGAATCCTGTTTGAGCTTCGTGGGTGATCTAAACTCATATAACTTAGCTTGCATAATCTTTTATTAGTCTAACATCTTTTTGCTTTTAACTAAGCATACTTAAGTGTCCATAACAAGCCATAGGCTGAATCGGGATTACACTGACCACTGTCAGTTTACTCTCCATACCAATTAAATACGTCATAAAAAAATAACAGTTCATTTCAAATTCCTTATCCTTATGCCATTTTATGGTTAAAGACAACTATTTCCATTAAAGTCACATTAAAATTCTAAACTCCCCATCAATTTTCACACATTCACACAAATGTGAGTCACAAAATAAAATCTAATTTTAAAAGACAAAACTTCCTAATAATTTATATCATACTTAGAAAACTAGTTATATTTATGTTGTTTTAGAAAATCCCCTTATTTTTATTACTCCACACATTTCCACATTATTTTATGAGACAATAAGAGTATGAAAAGAAAATTTGTGTCTAATTGAAAATGTAAAATAGTTGCAGCAAAAGTTTTTCAAATTAAAATTGTAATTATCAGGAATTGTTTTATGAAAGGAAGGGGGTGATTCAACACTATTCAAAATTTAATTTGAATAATTTCTTATTTCTTTCAAATTAACCGTTAAAATTTTTGAATTTTAATTTCAAATTAACCGTTAAATTTTTTGAATTGTAATTTCAAATTAACCGTTAAATTTTTTGAATTGAGCGTTAATCTATTTTAAATAAAATGACCGTTAAATTCACATTTAAATACATTTTAACCCATTTCCGTGCAGCGTTGCGTTTTCCTTCATAGTCTGGACGGAAATGGGTTAATTTCATCATGTCACTCCTAATTCAAGCAGGTACATTTCCTTACAACTTATTCAAAGGACTGTATTTAAATTAAATGTCACATTGGTATTTTTTTATGTTCTCATTTTTAAGTGAATTACATGAAATTTTTTGCCAAAATATTTTAATGTTTATCGAGCATGAAGACAAAAAAAAACATAATGTTCATACAAGAAGACACATTTTTATTTCTCATGAAATTCAAATGAGACAGGAAAGAGCTTGTGACACGACATGCTACTAAATTTTTTCCTCTTTATTCTTTTAAATCCTTAAAATTAGGCGATAAATTTTTCACAAACATGTTTCCTTGAATGTGAATATAAAAAAAACAATTTATTGTCTCAGAGTCAGAGAACATTATTTAACAACTTTTAAAATGTGAATAATTAAAAAAAAAACAAGTTGAAGGAAAAACTTGGGTAAGTTAATTTATGGTTGCAAGATATTAAAAGGAAAAGTCATTTTCCTTATCTCCCTTGAAAAAGGAGGAAGTAAATTTTTCGAAAATACATATTGTGAGTTCATCACTTGTTTGTTTTAATAGTTACATTCAATAATGGCTTTTAATTCAGGCAAAAATAGCAACCCCTTGACACTTTTATGTGCATGTTCTACTGTTAATTTGACAATAAATTACAACACAATTAATTTAAAAGGATAATTAATTTTCATTTTATGAGGTGTGTAAAATTCAACAACGTTAAAATTTTCGATGGTATCAACTCCGGTAAATCATGTGAAATTGATACACGTTTCAAGCACAGCATATTTTGCGATTAAATTATAATTATTTAAACGGTTTATGGTCCGAAATTTTATGATTCAAGGTAATTAAATTGTGCCAATATGATAATAAACGGATTAAATTAAAATGAAAATGAAAAAAAAAAATTGATGATCAAAAATCGATTTTTAAATTCCATTCTAATCAAATTTTTTTACGTGGTTCAATTGGCAGCATTAAATTACACAAATTACATGATTAAAGTCGTTAAATCTAGTACCTTGTACAGGAAAAATCTCTAAATAAATAAAATTAAACATGATTATACACCATAAAGTGCATTATGTGCAAAAAAAATGTATTATTATCCTCGGACACTTTATATTATTATTATTATTATTATTGTACTGGGTAGAATGAAATGAAATGAAATAAAATAAAATAAACTGTGGTGTTAAATTTAATGACGCATTTTAAAAAGCGATTTTAACATGGACTTTTATTGTTATTTTTATTATTATTATTTTAAAAATACCGGCAAAAAATAAAATGTAACATTCATATATGAGAGAGTGCATATTAATTGTAAATTCATAGCCTAAAGGCACCAACACACCAACATCCTCTCTTTGAAGCGTGTGTGCTATGTGTGACAAAAACGCGTGTTTTGTTCCAGACCACCAGCTGCAAGTCACATTTTGAATAAATTTTAATGGTGACCTAATAGGTGAGACACTGATTTAGTCGTGTGTGTGTGTGTGTGTGTGTGTGTATGTAGAGAGAGTTAATTATGTTCGGTGTTCATGCAGTGACATTGTGACCGCAGGCTAAATATTCGTTGAACTAAATAAAAGAGGATGGAAAACAATTGGAATAATCTCTAAATGTGATCAAATTTGGATGATATGACTGTATATATGTCAGATTCTCTAATGACTTAGTTCAATTGTGTCAAAATGATTAAATGTGAAATTTTAGATACGGTAAGTTACGGTCAAATTCAATGTTTAAGTTGGAAAGGAATAAAAAAATCAATAACTCAATAACAAGCAAAGACCACAATAGGACTCTTTGAGACCGCGGCGGTGCCCTTGTAAAACCTAACCTAGCTAAAGCCATCAGTCAGGTCTATTGTGCATACTCGGTATCATCATCAGAGGGCCTTAGCTTTTATCCTGTCATCCGAAGTAGTGATCACTTTTAACTAGACTTTAACTTAAATTGAGTAGCTGCAAAAAGGGACATTTGAGAGAAGCGGCCAAATTAGGTTAGAAATCAATGAAACGAAAACCAAGTACTTCAGGACAAATCCAACAACGGTTCCACATCAAGAGGCAAACATCATCAACATCAATGGTCAACGATTCAAGATCGTCAATGAGTTTGCATACCTGGGAGTATTTATTAATACGGATGGCAATACTTCGTTTGAAATCAAGTGAAGGATAGTCACGTCGAACAAGTGCTTTTATGGACTCCAACGACTTGACCGCTGTTGACAAAAAAGATCAAGTGTGCCATCTACAAAGCTTTAATAAGGTCAGTAGTGTTATACGGGTCTGAAACCTGGTCACTTACCAAGAGCGATGAACAACGGCTACTGTCATTTGAATGAAAAGTACTACGTACCATCTTTGGTGCCATACTTGAAGGTGACACATGGAAAAAAAGGTATAACTTGGAGCTAAAGCGGTTATATGCGGAACTAAGCATAGTTGCAACGGTAAAAGTCAACAGACTTCAATGAGCGGTTCATTTTGCATGAATGGACCCCGCCTAAGCCTTAGCTGCGTTATTTAAAAACGATCCAAAGCCACCGAGGTTTTTTTGCACCTCAAAAGGAGGTGGATCGATGGCATCCAACAAGACCTAAGAACATTACGGGTGCAAAACTGAAAAGATATTCTTCAACAGGTCTAAAAAATTGACATAGCACCGAAGAAGTAAGTAAATGTATGTCACCTCAGTGATCTTGCGATCTTTAAAGAAGCTCCACATAAGATAAGTGACAATCAATAGGTTTAGATTGTTTCACATGGGAAGGGTCGATCAAGCCCTGCTTGCCCTGTTGCCCATGGTTGATTGATGCTTCAATCATTTTATGGAAATCCTAGTCAATTACTGTAATACGAAAATTTTAAAGGAAGACCTTTATTAAATTCCAATCAAAATCAAATAATGATATTCAAATTTCACACTTCACTAACATCATCATAGGATTAAAAGCAATCATACCACACTTTAAAATTCAAATTTTTTAATTAATTCCTTGAATTATTCAAAATAAAATATTCATTTAAAATCAAAATAAAATCAAAACAAACTCAACCAAAATTTTAATCTTATAGTCTCTTAAATATTATTAACAAATAATAACAATAAAAATTCAAAAAAGTAACATCTGCAATGTTTATTTTAGATTCAATACATTAAATAACAATCATGATTTTGTTCTCTATTATTATATTGAGATCTACAATTTTGCTTTTTTTCATTTCATTTCAGTCATTTCATATCAAAACACCATGAAACAAGTAAATAAACAAAGTGAGGAGAAAAACGAAGGATGAGTATTCATGTGGAAAAATTAAACTTTAATCCTATGATGACTTCAGTGAACTGTGAAAATTGAACATTAGCTTCTTGTGATGTTTCTCTCTCTCACTTTTTGTGGTACAGAGAAAATTTTTGATGATGATGATGATGATGAAAAATGTAGCAAGTGATCGTGAAAGATAATCATGAGTGCATTTAAGAGGATCGAATTCACCATGTTCATGATCATTTTACATGGAAGATGTAAAATAGAAATGGAATCCTCAAACCTCTCACATTGTATAGTCAGAAATGAGTCCCAAAGATTTGAATTAGAAAGTGATTCGATGTTTTTCGAAAATTCGATGTTTTTTTTGAAAAATTCGATGTTTTTTGATTCCAACGATTTTTGATTCCTTGAATTCGATCGATTCGATTGAAAATTTTTGAAAATTTAACGAATTTATTTGAATTTCCGTAATTTAGGGAATGTTTTTTTCACACAAATATTTAATACAAGGTGTCACCTTGACAGACGGACGCACGGTACGAGTCCCAAATACTCGCATTTTTTTCGCATCGACAGGAAATGCTCTTATAAGAGAATCACAGAGAAATTAAAACTAACATAATAGGCGTTTTCATCATTCAGTTTAAATAGCTGAAATAGATTAAATTAAATTTGACAGTTGTTTTGTATCTACAGACATAT
>LN483981.1:0-26418 GCA_900002565.1 Culicoides sonorensis
TAGCACATTTTGTTTTAGTAGAGTGATAAAAATAATTTTATTTTTATTAATTAAGAATATATTCAATATTTTAACAATTTTTTTAATATATTTTTTTTAATCAATTATTAATATTATTATTTATCTATTATAACTAACTTACAAACTAATAGTACCTTAAATATCAGTAAGGGTATTGAAATGATTTCTTACGTGTTAGAAAATTATTCATTTCTAGTTCCTCTGTGAGTTGTTTAATTAAGGAGCAGCATGAAAGGAAGAAAATTTATATTAGTAAAAGAATTTAGGCCATTACAATTTTCCTTTTTGTTTCCCGTCGCTTCCTACTTCTTTATTTCACAAAAGTGAAGAGGGAATAATGGGAGGGAATAATAGTTATATAATAATGAAAACCATTGAAAACCTTGAAAATATTTAACGATCTTAAATTTTTCAAATTTTGAAAACAGTTTTACTGAATATTTTGTTAATTTCAACATGCAGAAAATCCAAAACTTACTTAAATTGCTTGATTTTTTTTTTCAATAAATATTTAAAATATTTTTCACATGAAAAAATTTTTTTCATGATATTTGTTTATAAATTTTTTTTTCATCATTATTTTATTACCATTATTCATCCCTCCTCCTTCTTATTATTTTGAGCGGACTGCGACGAGAAACAAAAAGGAAAATTGTAATGGCCTTAATGTGAAAATGTTATTTAATGATTTTTTTTTTGAATTTGTATGATGATTTTTTCAATGAAAAAAAAATAATTTAATGAAAACTGATGATCCAATAATTTAAATTTTTTATATTTTGTATTAAAAAAAAACACGAACCTTGATGCTTGTTGAATTAAGGTATAATGTTAAGATAACCTAAACTTCTGGAAAAAAAAAACAAAAAAAATATCCCTTTTCCTAGTGGGCATTGCTTATGATGTTGATAAAAAAAAATTATTAGAATCCTTTTGAATTGCGAGTTTCATTCGAATTGAGCGTATTTTCAATGCCTTTATAATTTTTATCCCCTTACGGCCCAAGCCGCCCTTAATGTACATTAAGTGATTTAAATACGTGAAATTCAATGCAAATGGACATTATTAACATTAAAAAACAAAAAAAAAATAAAATTCAATTTAATTTTGAAAAACGGTTTAAGGCAGTAAAGGGATAAATATCTGATTTGAAATTTAACTCTCCTGGAGCTGAAATAAAAAAAAAATTACAAAAGTATTTTGTATTGTAAACAATTCCTTTGATTATCATTTTCCTTCCGAGCCACATTCAGTTTTAGTATAAAAAAAAACAAAAAAAAAATGTTATCAGTGAAATTAGGTCTTATAAAAATTACATTATTAATTAAAAAAAAAGTTTACAATTTTACAATTTTTTTTCAGGATCAGAAATTTTATTTTAGGTTAATCTAGTCACACTTTCTCTTGAATTGTAAAAAACTTCATACAAAAAAAAATTATATTAAAATAAAAAACCGGTGGCTAAAATTTAACAACCTTTTATATTACAAAAAAAAAACTTACGATTCACTATGTTTCCTGGCTTCTCTTAAAAAAAATGCATATCTTATTGTTTACAATAATCAGAACTATATTTAATATTCAATGTTTAAATTTTTCAGTAAATATATACTTTTTTATATGTCATTAAATATTTAATCAAACATCATGATCCGAAGTCATTATTTTTTTTTATATATTATTTATATTATATATTGAGAAAATTTTTAAATTTAATGATGATTTATATTCTAAATATTATATATTTTAAAATAAATAAACACTCCACAAAAAAAACCTTTCTTTTTTTCATTTCAAATGTTTTAATCCTTTCTTTGAACTCTATTTTAACGAATATTTCGAATCAAATCAACATTGAATGACGTGATTTGAAATTGAAATTCAATCCTATTAGCTCTAAACCTTTCTTCTATGATTTGTAAATTGTTAATTATATAATAATAATAATAATATATCTTTAATTATTATTCCTATTTAATATATTTTATTTGTATTTGTATGTACGGCGAAAATATTTAAATTCTACTTGATTTGATATTATTTTAAAGTTCCATTCAATGTGGATTTAACACTAAAATTTTCTTTTTATCATTTACGATTAAATTTAGTTATTTTTTTTTAATAATAATATTAATAATAATGAGAGTTATGAATAGAAAAATAAAAAAAAAATTAATAGAAATTTATTCTAATGATAAGATTTGGTATTGTTTTCAGGTAATAATATACGTTATATAAATAAAATTAGGAAATAAAAGAAAATTTCATAAATTTTAATGAGAAAAGTTATGTTTGTTAATAATTTAACAAGTCAAAATTAAATTAAAATGATATAAAGAAATATTTTGTGTGTGTATGATGACCTTCTAATAAGGTAAAAATGGTTGTGAGTGTGTGTGTTTTTTTGATGATATGATTTTTTTAAATGTAAAGCGAATGTTAAATACTTAAATTTATATAGATTTTTTAAAAACAAATTAGATGAGTGCAAAAAAATATTATGATAGATGTATGTTGTTGTTCAAATTTGTTTGTTTTGTTTAAAAATATGTTGCTCATTTTTTTTTATTTTCTTAATAAGGGCGTTTTCGAAATCTACCTCTATTATGAACGCCTTGATTGTATGCTGGTAGATAAAGAGCGGCCTTTGCTCGTCCATGCTCCTCAGCAATGCGTACTTGCAATGGTTGATTACCACCTTGTGGAATCACATTATGCAATGCAGAAATAGCTTCTTGTGCCTCCTCTCGTTTATTGTATCTATGATGCAAATGAAAATTTTTTGTGTTATATTTTAAGGAACATTTAAACTATTTATCACTGTCGATATTAGACTGGCATTAATTTCAAAAGAAAATTTAAACTTATTTTAACGGAAATGAAAAATACCAGGCGTCTTCATTATAATTTATTCTTTTTCAAATAATAACCAGTCCAATATGACAGAGATTTTGAAATTAACTTACCTAACAAAAGCTACACCTCTAGGACTTCCACTAAGTTTATCGCGTAAAATGTTCTTTTGAACTATTGTACCATATTTACCAAAAATTGTGTCTAGCCACTCTTCGGTAATGTTACGTGGAAGATTTGTAATATACAAGTTAGTTTCCTTAATTTCTTCGCCAGGTGGTCGTGCAAATGAAACCTTTATCCGTTTATTACGGACTGTGTAACCATTGAGACATTTGATCGCACGGTGTGCTGACTCCTCGTTTACATAGTTTATAAAACCAAAGCCAAAACTGTAGCCAGTCTATAAATAAACATTGAAAACACAAAAAAAAATTTAAAGCATGAAAAAGAACACGATGATGAACACATAAAAATAAAATTATGACGGAAAAAACAAAGATAAAAGAAAAATTATAATAAAAATAGAGGTAAAAGCATCGTTTATGCTATTTTAAAAATATGTATATAACATAGAGAGAATGTTCAAGTATTTGTCTGTGTATAAGTGTATTTTTGTGTGAAACAATAGGACGATACCCTTTTATTATTTTCACATAAATCTGTATATTTGTTATTGTGTGGTAACATTGTGTGTATTCAACTACAAAAAATTTCGCAGAGTGGTTTCATTCTCTAACAAAAATAAAAATATTTAAAATGAAAAAAGATATCTTAACTCTTAGCTTCAAATCAATAATATCTTAATCATTATAATGAGACCAATTTCACGATTGATATTCAAATTTTTCTGCTTCGTTTACCGCCACCCTATTAAACATCTTTTCATAAAATAACGATTGACGAGTGATTTAAAGCACACAAAACTGAATAGTTTTCACATATCAACTTTTAAAACAAAACATAAATGAAATGTATGGAAAATTGAATGCAAATCAATTACTAGACTTAAAATAGCTTCATTTTTCAACAATGAAAATACAAATATTTTATTTTAATATTGAATTGTGTTGTATTGTTATATTAATATATTTCAACCCAATTCCAATTAATGGATGTTTAAATCAAAAATAAACGTCGGATGTTTTTTGATATGCTTGAGATATTAAATTTAGTATTTTTTATTATTAAAAAAATAAAAAGCAAGAAAAATTCATTTATTCATTTATAAGGTAAATTTCCTTCATATTCACCCTCAATCCCAGAGCCGCCTGGAGCCGGTTCAGAAACCGTAATATTGATAATATTTTTAATGAAAATTTCGACTCATTTTCCATTTCATACTAATTTTCAAAAATAAAAAATTATCTGACATTGTAGTGTAAAAAAAAAAATTAAAATAAATAAATAATATTCTATCAATCACGTTGTAAAGCTTTCTATCTTATACCGTATCATGGTGTTTATTATTAATATTGATTTTTATCATTGTCATAGAGGATTAGAGGAAAGCAGGTGCTACAGAAAATGTTAAATATTTGTTTTTTTTCCCTCATCATCATATTTAATATACGGCTTGTAAAATTTTTGTCACACAAAACCTTAAAGTTTGATCAATACAAATATTTTTTTTCTGCAATGTAAAATCATTTTGAAACGAAAAAAAATATGTAAACTTTGTAAAATTGGTTTTGTTTGCCAGTATAATTAGTTTAAAAAATTAAATTTTTATTATCATTTTCGAATAAATGGAGAAAAATATTTCATACTAGATTATAAAAGAATCATTATAGCACATAAAAAAACCAGTTGCAAAAAAGAATTTTTGGCCAATTTAGGTAACAGTTGAGAAATTTTCCTTTTTTGTTAATATTTTTAATCATTTTACATAATTTTGTGATGATTAATAAAAATTTCATGATTATAACCAATAAAAAATCAAATAAAATTTGTGGTAAAACTTAGAAATACTAACCACTGGGCTTTTCAGAAAAGTGCATTTCGAAGGAATTCGTTTAATTGAATAAAATTATGTTTTACTTTTAACTATAAATAAATGATGACCTCGCTCCGATGGACCATTTCGGAGCTATGAATAGAACAAGCATCTAGAGTGTAAGAGTGATGGCGGACAAACCGTCTGTAATAGAGCATTTTTTCTGACGAAATGCACTAAAAAGGATAAAACATGTTCGAATATTCTATTTTTTTATTATTCTAGACTAATTTTGAACCTTATTCTGATTTGTTTGAATGTATATAAGAAGACATTACAAATGCACAAAATTGATGATTATGTGAAAAAATCTGCCTTGAATAATTTGAGAAGAATTCTGACTTCTGGTTTCCTCTCAACCATTTTAATGAAAATTTAAATGACACAATAATTTCGTTTTACTTGTAACCTGACTTTACTCGAAAAACAGTTTATTGATAACTAGTCCGTCATCAATCCAAATGTGAGGATGGTTCAATAGCGATTCTGGTTAAAATTAGGCTCTAAAAATTCAATCGGTGCGTATTTCAGAACTTGTCTCAATTGAAATTTCCAGAAGTGTTTGAGCATTTTATGAAATGGCTCTTAAATGATCAACACTCTCTCAAAATCTTAAATACAACACAAATTTTTCCTTTTCAAATAAAAAAAATACATAAAAATCATGTTTAGCTAAACGCCTGCTGACGACTTTCACTTATGGACTTGAATGATAATGACCCGATTTAAACAGAAGATGACATTCGAATCACATTGCATTGCATAATAAAAACTAAAATAAAAACCGAAATAACTTTAATTGATAAAATTGGCACGTATTTGACTCATTTTTGGTTTTCAGATACAAATACATATAGACATAGAGCACACCGACTGACCGACGATTCAAATCGATTTAATATGAAACTAATTTATTTGCACAACATATTCTCATCCCAATTATATGTTATCTCTTTCTTTTATTATTACATTTATTGTACATTTTTCTTTCTAATAATAAAAATAATTATATTTTCACGACTATATCAATATACAAAAAGTTTTTTTTTCCTTTTTTATGTGTGTATGTGAGTGTGTGTGTGTACATGTTTTTATATATTTTTAAAAAGAAAAATATTGTATGGCTTCAAAGTTAAATGCAATTTCATTCTTGTGCTTAATTTTGTGTGAAAATGAAAATCGAACAGTCATGATCAATTTTTTTGTTGTCTTCTTGTCTTTGATTGTTATTTATACGAAATTAGATGTTGGTTTCCGTTTCTTTCCTTACTTTTTTATTATTATTATTTTTTTCATAACACATAACAATGGTGTGAATTTTTTTGGGGGTGGACAGTGGAAAAGTACAAAATGATAGAAAAAGTTTGTCGTTTTTAATAACAATTGTGTGTTTGTCTTACAAAAAGACCAATAATAAGTTTTTAATTGAAGGACATTCAATGTTCCATTATTAAGATATAATAAAGGAAGACAAACAGCTGATCAAAAGTTAGATTTGATTTGATCAATTATTATTTTTTTTTATTGTCATTTGTTGGTGAAATTGGAAATTGTGTCACTAATGAAATATTTTTTTAATTGAAGTGGATATTGGAGACAAATCATTGGTATTCAAATTTCAGAGTTACGATTATTGCGGATTCCATTTCAATCTCATTCCAAGTTCAGGCAAATGACCCATAAACTTTAATCTGTGATTTCTTTGAACTTAGTTGTAACTGACACAAGTCAAACTTTTCTATGGTTTCATTGAATTAAAATGTTTCAAAATTCTAAAGCGATTTCCATTAAATTTGTCAATTTGCCGATCAATTTACATCAAAAAATTAGGTTGTCGCAATAATAATAAAAAATCATGTCAATTATTGTAATTAAAAATGATGGACAAGTTATTTTGGGCTTTTAAAACCAATTGACATTTTAATGCATTTACTTTATTTTTGTATCGGGTACAAAATTCATTTAAAATTTCTATTTAAACGAAAATTCGTGGTGGCATTGCTTTAATTGTTAAAATTTGATGGGAATCAAAATGAATCAGGAAAAAAATTATGATTCCAGTCAAAAATATAACATAAGTCATGAATTCAAATCGGAATCGGGGCTTAAATTTAATCCAAATGATCTGGGGTCTAAATCGATTGAAGATGCTCCCGTTCCTTTGAAGCTCATTAAAATAGGTGAAATTTCAATCCAGGAATCAACAAAATCCGATAAAACTCCTCAATATGATATAAAATTGAAAGCTCCTAATTTCCTTAAAACGCTCATTAATCACACAGAGCGAGCTGATATGAATCGACGCCTGCAGAAAATGTCTTGGGGAAAAAAGGCGTCAAAAATTACAACAAAACCAGGATTAGCGTTTCCCATGCTTAAATGTCTCATTTATGGTGCGAACACATTTTTAGCAGCAAGCTTCATTCATTATTGTGCAAATGAGGGATTATGGGGAACGTCAGATGATACAATCAGATTCTTTTCAAATTTAATCCATTGAAAATGATAAATTTTCATCAAACTCGACATGAATCCAAATTTTCATTCAAATAATTTAAATATAATTTATTTTTTATGTGCGTTAAACATTAATTTACATTTTTCTTTTGATAATAAAATAAAAAATAAATGTACAAAAAAAAAATAATAACACATGAAGAAAAAAAACCGATTTTTCTTGTTGTGGAATGCAGTAATGGTGCATGATGGTGAAATAATAACAATAAAATATACGAATTTCGGATTTCATTTAAACATTTTTTTTTGTATTTTTGTGCAAAGCAACATAAACTTATAACACACTGCTGAGACTTTGTCGCCATTACGACTACAATGACTTGGACTTTAATGTCATTAATTTTCAGATTTTAAATCGAAATTTTCAGTTTTCATTGTAATTGAGACAGCATGAGTTAATAAAAACTAAACTTATCGTAACATTTAAATTTAGAATAAAAAATAGGATATGAACTGATTTCATATAATTTCATTTCATTTCAAAGGATGTCCTTTGTATGAATTTCCATTTTTTATGCATGTGTATCGTAAAAATGTAAAATTAAAAGAAAAAAAATCATGTCAAGGCCTAAAATGCATTTACACACTATATAATTTATGAGATTTACACAAAGAACAATAAAATAAGATATAAAACATGAAATAAAAGGCTCGTGTGGTTCATGATTGAGCTTACAAAAGAAGTGAAATATTATTATTATTATTGTAACACAGAATGGACGTTATATTATTCATGCTATTGTCTAATCACCCGCATATTTCATTCGGCTTTGATATTGATACAGATACTGAATTATATTGCGGTAGAAAAATGATTATATATTATTCAAGAAAATTTGTTTGAATGTGGTGTGATTATAATTGAAGTGTGTTTTCTTTCTGAATGTTTGTTGTGAGAGTGTAAGTGTGTGTTTATGATTAGACAAGGAAAATAAAAATTTAAAGATTAAAAATATTGACTTACCTTAAGATCTCGCATTATTTTACAACTTTCTATGGGTCCCATTGTTGTAAATAATGAAAATAGTTCTCGCTCTGTCATATCTTGCGGCAGATAATTGACAATCAAGTTTGTTTGTTGTTGACTATTGATGGCTGCGGCACCGGCCAGCGAACTGGTACTTGATGACGATGGATGTCCCAGCATTGTCGTTGAATGTGGCCTATTATGATGATGTTGTCCTCCTCCACCACCACCACCACTACCCATACCTGACCCAAAATTTCCACCTGGACCAAAGGTACTACTTGATGGTAAATCAAACATACGTGCTCGTGTATAGGTGAAATCGTTATCCTGATGATTATAACGTGGATTATATTTGTTGTTGTAATGTAAGGGGGCAGATGCGTAATTTGACTGGAACAGTGCAAAGAATTTGTTTCTTGCAAAAGTAAGGTAATTGCGAACGATATGTGTTCAAAGAGGAAATAATGAGGATGTAAACAGAGAGATAAGATGTAGATTGGAGACAGAAACAGGTCAAAGTATATTAAGGCTATTTTGCCGATGTGCAATTTTTACTTCAAAGACTCTCTCTTTTTTATCAATTTAAAATAATTAGTCTTGAAATGTACGATTCTTATCTTTTATTGGCAGTCATCCAAGCAACAACATACCATTTCTCGTATAATTTCAAAGTAAGTGTTTGTAGGTGGAATAAATTTAGAAGATTAATTATTAAGATTAGGATACAAATCATGCAAAATTTTGTATTTCATGTGGAAATATTTCTTTACAACTAGTATCCCTCTTAATTTTATACACATAAAACATCAAGATTTGCTTATTAAGAGAAATTACTTCAAATAAATAACAATCAACTCACTCCACAGGCTACCATGAGTACATTTAATCAAAAATTGAAAAATTCTCTTATAAAATTTCAAAAAAATTGCTTAACAGTCCATTTTCATTACAATATCAAAAACATATCAGGCATCACAATCTCTTAATTTGAATGAAAGCACTTTGTCTGCATGTCAGAACACGAATCAATTTGAAAGTCAATAAGGTAGGTATGGCATGGCGCTTACTCGTAGCAGTAAATTAAACAAATTGTTAACAACTACAATTAGCGAACAAAGTAAATAATAAAAAATATGACAGGAAATTGATACTATAGCAATTTTTTTTCCATTCACTCACTCTCTTTCTCTCATGTTAATCGTGTCCCAGTAAATTAGAAGCGATGGCATATGCGTGCTTTGACCAGATTAACCGCCATCCACTTTTTACCGTGTAATGAAATGTATTAGTAAAAGTCTATAAATTATTCAACTTTATTCATCTAAAATTAATTAATGTTCTTTTTATTCATTATTAATAATGTTAACATTATGGAATAATAATTATGGAACTAATTTAATATTATTATCACATTATCGTATCAAGTTTATCAATGAATTTGTACTTTACACGTTTACAAGAGAAGAAACAACAAAAAAAAAGGGAAAATGTAAATAAACAACAAAATATCTTTTAAACAAAGGTCAATTTATAGTAAAAAAAAGAGTAAAAGTAACCTTGACCTACATATGTGAATTACTGCGCTGATCCTCATGATACACGATTTTGTTTTGTGTTCTAGTTAATAGTGAATTTTTGTATACACGCATACATTTAAACGTGGCATGACCTAATTCGGCGAAAAATAAACTGCCATAAAATTTAGTAAGTTATTATTGTGTGTAAGGAAATGTGATAATTTTTTTTGTTTTAAAACAAGAAAAGCAGGAGAAAGAGAGAGGAACAAAATTTGTGTGACAAAAAAAAACTGATCCAATGTATTGATTTAATAAATTTCCCTTTCAAATTATAATCACAATAATAATAAATTACAAAACTGAAAATTTCTACAACGGTTTTTTTTTGTTTTAAACGCATTTACCGTCGATTTAAAGAAAAATGAGTTTATTGAAGACATTTGTCCTGGCTTTCAAAAAATCCGCGTACACTTGCACGCTTCTATGAAAAAATTGTATACAAAGATCCAGTTTTCTTAAAAAATTGAATTTTTCAAAAACATAAAATTTCTTCAGTCATAAATCTTTAAATACAATTCTCTGAACAAGTCATACACAATTGACTTTGAGCTTAATCGTCTTCGAATTGAAAGAAATCTGTCCATGCTAAATTACGGAATGCGCTCATGTCAATCATTCCCATTCTATTTTTTTAATTTATTTATGTGTATTTTATTTTATAAAAATAATCATGCAACGTAATACCGTAATTCTATATATTTTCCTAAAGAATGCAAATTTTCGTGTACGGGGTACTGCAGTTGTTTTTCTTTTCTAAGAATTGTTTTGAATTTCACTTAAAATTCGTTCGCATATAAGATTAATTGTTTTAACAGGGAAATAATAAAAGATTTTTGAAACAAAATAAACATATCAAATCACATTTAATTAATAAAGTAAACGATGTAAAAAATGTTTTACATAATAATTGGATTAAATCACTTTCTTTGCTTAAATTTTGATGAAATCATAAAAGTTCTCAAAAATTATTATTCACATTCATATTAAGACAAGAATATGAACTGATTATGAATGTTTTTATCATCAATTTTGAAAATCTCTAAAAAAATAGTTTGAACTTTGACAATATAAAAAGAATAGTTTGAAAGTTAACTTTATGAGATAAGGAATTATCGTGCTATGAATTTCAATATTTAACGGTCAAAATTAATCATTTTGACTCATCAAAGCCAAATCGTATGTTCCTTTACATAAATAAATTATGATTAAAAATTATATATATTTCACATGAATATAATGATAGTTCAAGCCAATCCTTGTTGTATAAAATTTTTGAACATAATGAAGACACAAGAGAAAATTCATTCACCACACACTCCAAAAAAAAAGAAATATTAAAAGAGCAATAATATATTTTATTTTTTTTTTGTGAGTGTATATTCGATTCATGTTCACAGTTTTTCCTTCTTTATTAGTTACTTTGGAGGCACAATGTCTCGACAAAATAGCCATATACTATGTAGTTAGTTAGTGGTATGTTATTGTGATACCCCACTTCTGTACTCCAATTTTCCGTTTCTTCGAATGTTTTAAAGATAAAATAATCATGAAAAGCATTTTTTTTGTTTAAATTTTTAACACAAAAAAAAAAACAAGAAAAAGTTTTAGGATGAATGAATGAGAAAATGCAACAAATACAGGTAGTTATACTTACAATTCCACTGGGTAACGAATGAGACATTCCCCATAGTCGAGCTCCACTTTTGATTGTTAAATTTTCATTTTTTTTTTAATTTGTTGTTACAGTAAATTTTTTGTCAGGTGAGAATTTTTGTGTGTGTTACAAAAACAAATATGATGATGATGATAAAAAAAGAAAGAATGAGAAAAATACAAAAAAAATTAAAAGGAAAATTCATAATATTTTGCAGGCAACCACACACAAACATGTTATGATAATATTTTTCCTTGGTTATCAAGATTTTCTTAAGGCTCTCTTATCTTTTTTCTTTATTTCATTTCTTTAAATTTATTTAGAATCACATCGAGAGGTAACAAACAACAGGAAAATATCACATACTTAAAATGCGTAGGTAAGAAAATTTTCTTTTGTAATCAAAAGAAGTTCATGTGTGTGTGTTTGTCTGCTATTAATTTAATAAGTTTGCACATTCAATCCTGTAATTTATGCAAAACTAGGAAAAAAATTATATTGATCCCCTTTTTTTCGTTATATGTGTGTACAATTGAAATTTATATATTATTTATTTATTTATTTGCTTTTTTTTCAATCAAATTATTTTTTTCATTTCAAATTTTCACTTATTTATACCTTGATCTGAATGTTGATGGATATCCAAACCCATTATTCATTTTACTATTCCCGTACATTTTCTTTTTTTTTCTTCTTTTGAGTAATCCTTTTTCTTCACAATTTTATTTTTTTGAACACTGAATTTTCTTTTTGATAATTATCAATTATATATTTTCTTTATTGAAAAAACTACACTACAAATTTGCACTAAATACTGTATTTTGTGCCACTATATTTGCGCTGTTAGTGTTGGTTCTTCCTTATTAGAATTTTTTTCAATTTTCTTTTCCTTGTAATTTTTTTTCCTTCTCCTTGCTTATGCACAGCAGCAACAACAGCAGCAGCAATTTTAATCTTACACACAATTCGATAAATTATGAGATACACTTAATAAATCAAAATAATTTCAATTTATTTGAGAATGAAGAATTCGTTGTTATTTGCGCTGCCACATTTCGTGATTTTTTAACAAATTATTTATTAAATATAATTTTTAATTGATTTTCGCGTTTGAGGCTGTTTGTATTTTTTTTCTTTTTTTATTTATTCTGATTATGGGATCATTTGTTGATGGAATTTTGTTTAACGTTGTTTTGATGGTGACTGAATGTCACGTGGGACTAAAATGAAACTGGCAGAAATTTGAAATTTTTTATCGTTAATGATTTTCTTCTGTGTAGTGGATTCGTTACAAGTTAATTTAAAAAAAAATTACTTTCTCGTGAAATTAAATACACAGTTTTCAATTACAACACATTTTCATTTTTATTTACATATCTAATGTATTCCTGATCTCATTTCATTCAATTTCTAATACAGCTTAGAATTAGTGATGATGATCCCAGGGATATGCTGGACCTGGAGTAGGAAGGCGATTACCCATTTTTGCACCATCCCTGTGAAAATTCAAATTAAAATATTGTTGTTGCAGTTTCAAATAAATTTTTTACCCTTTTCCTCCTGCGGCCAACGCTGCTTTTGTACAATCAATTGGTGGAACAATATTACCTCTGGCATCCCGAGTGTAGTAATAATTTGCTGAAAGTTCATGGGAAGGACCATCTGGTAAATTTGGTGGAGGTTGAGTACGGTCTGCCATATGTTCAGCCCATCGATGATTGTGCACAAGAGTTCGCTGAAAAAAGAATGAAAATGATTTTTTTCAGAGAACAGTCCTAAAATCAATTCAACATTTGTTTGGATAAGGAATTCTGTTTTTCGTAACACTTTTTCAGATACCCTGAGATGTTTTATGGCTCATGATTCTGTTGTCGTCATTTAAAAATTTCTTTGTGGGATCTCCACTATTTTTTTAAATGGAATCAATAACAATAACAATCGGCCAACATTATATAATGAAAGTGAACGTTTGAAACACTCATTTTTTGTAGTTCTTGAAACTTACGCCTAAAAGGAAGTCTCTGACTCTTTGAAGCAGAGGAGCGATATCCTTTGGCTTTACTTTGGACATTTTTATGAAATAGCAACACACGAAATTTGAGTTTTTACTTTTTGATTTGAAATTCCGACTAATATTTTTCTTCGGACACAAAAGACAGTCAATTTGAAATGTACTCTGGCCATAAAAATCGGATATAATTTTGTTTTATCATCCACTGCTATGAAATTTTCATTGAAATTTAAACTGAAAGCATTGCTAGAAATCCGTTTCTATTAAGCAAATAAAATGGAGCAATGATTTTTGTACTCTCAAGTTGAAGTTCAATTGAAATGTAAAATTTGATTACAATTTAAATTTCTTTAATTATCAAAAATATTCGAAAATTCGATCTCAATGAACTCCTTTAAATGTAATTTAATTTTTTTTCTTCTAAATTCAAACTGTCAATCAGCTGTTTTCAAATAATGACAAACGTCAAGTGTGGTTCTGTAATAAAACATTCAATTGATAGCTCTTGTAAGTATATTATGTAATTATAATTTTCTGCTAAATTTCATTTAAATAATCAACAAATTCCAACAAATAACACCAAATTATTTGCTAAACAGATATCTGATTGAACTGCAACTGATCATATATAGAAAAAATGGCTGAAGAAGCACCAGCACGTCCAATGAAATTTCCTTACACATTTTCGGCAAAAATTGCACAGTTCCCATTGAAATTTCATTTGCAAAATCAATGGGTCTGGAAATATTGGGCCATTGGTATCCTTGCCAGTATCCCAGTTTTCTACAAGATCAACAAATTGGGTAAGTTTCCATTTTCCTGAATTTTAAATCATACCCCAGATATTTGACCTTCCATTTTACACAACATAGCAAATTCACCTGAAAATGTTGCAAAATGGGCTGAAATTCGACGAAAGGAAGCTGCTGAACACCATTAAATTGTCATGCTATGTATGAATGTAGGTCTGCTTAACAGAACTAGGATTGAATCAAACCAGTTACGTTGAAATTATCGCTTCATGAACACCTGAAAATAACATCCAAATAAGCAGACTTCTGTCTACTTTAATTTCAAATAGCAGTAATTTTAAATTAAATAAAATAAAAAAAAAAAAATAAAGATCAATTGCATTCAAATTTACTTGAATTTTTAATGTGTTACTTAAAAGTTGATTCGACATTACATGGGCTTGAGCTGATTTAATTGTCCATGACCTGTTCTTAACCGATTCTCTACGAACGTCCCATATATGGAACAGCTTTGTTCGGAAATTTTAAAAATTATGGTTCAAAAGCGTGGAAAATTGAAAGACTTCGCTTTTCAATCTTCATAAAAAAGCGGGAACCAAAAAGTCCGTTCGTGACTTTTTCCATGAAATTCAAAGTGAAATCACTCCTGAAACCTCATTTTCTTACATAACACTTATATCAATTTATTTGCAAAAATAACATGCAACTGCGTAGGCCATGCTCTTAAATATTTAAGTATTTAAAAGTATGTTACTTATTTTGCTAGTATCTTAAGTGGCGTTAACATAACAAAATAACAACATCATTATGATATAATTCAATTTAATAACTACCTTGACTTTGGCCAATTTTTAAAAAAATTATTTAAAATTTATGAGCTTCAATTCCAATAACGAGATGCATCATGAATGAATTTTATTGGTATATAATTATAACCTACCTTTATTTACATCTCAATCAACACATTTTTTTTTGTTAAATAACAAAAGACAAGCAAAACGTTACAAAAATCACAACATTAATAATAATATCATGTATGGATATGAATATACAAACATTTTTTACATTAATGCCCAGTTTCCTAATAAGGCAAGGTCGATGGTGAGGCCTTCACTTAGATCAAATATTGTTTTATTCTATTTTATGATTTATTTTTAGAAATAATAACAGAAAAACTTCATACTTACACATTTTTTAACTTTAAAAATACTTACACGAACAGTATTGAAGCCTCATAGTAATTTATATATAAAATAATATAAACAACATGAAATTTTCTGTTTCTAGTCAACTTTATTGTATTTCTTTCAATTGTATTCAATTGCAAATACAATTTTGATATATATATTTATAATAATGATAATAATAATCATAATAAATTTATAATTTTAACATTTTATTTTGATTAATAGTCCGATAATAATAATATTAGTTTTTAATCATATATGATGTTTTCTTTTAATTAATTGGAAAAGAGAGTTAGACATTATTATATGTTTTAATAAGGACTTGAAATGTGTGATATAGTTTATTATTTTAAGAGTTAGTACAATTTCTCATGTTATAATTAATAGAAAAAAAAATACTTAATCAAATTAATATAAATTTCAACTTAATTAATGTTTATAATTATAATTAAATTTACATTTGTAACAAAAGGTCAAAAGTAAAACTATCATATTATTTTTAATTGAATATAAAATTAATTTTCTAATTAATATGATTTTAAAATAATCTAATAAGAGATGACCTATATATCAATGTTTTTTTTAATTACATCATATTTAAATTTTTGATACACATTTAAAATAAAGTACGGTCATCGAAATTATGAATTCATTTATTGTGTAACATTAAAGATAATTATATTAATGTATATGTTAGTTTTATAATGATACTAAAATTATTATTTTAATATAAAAATTTAACAACAACCAAAATTGCACTTGAAAAGTAGTAAATCATTTATTGTTCATATACATTAAATATGTGTCATATATTGTTATCATTGAGTATGTGTTAAGATTAAGTTTTGTGGTATTATTTTAATGGTAATTTTTATCATTATTATTATTTGAAGAAAGTTTTTTTTTTTATCTTAAAATATAGTTTTATATTGTGTACGAAAAATATGTTTATCCTTTCTATTCTATGTTCTTTACCTATTTATAATTAAATGAACATTTTTTTCCACTATCTATTTGTATTTTTATTAAAGTAAAAAGTTAGTACAAAGGATTGCATTACATGTCATAATTTTTCCAGTAAACAGGGGTTTCTATTCTAAAATTATACAAAAAATCTGTCTTTGATTAAATTTCTATACTATAAGGCCAACGAACACTTTTATGTTTCATTATATTCTAAGATTTTCTGTAAGAAACTATTTTTATTATAATAAACAACATTAATAATAATAAAAAAATGATAAAAATATTATTTTTAAAATGTTTACTGTAAACTAAATGTATAATAATAATAATAATAATTATAATAAAAAAAACATAAAAATTATAATGTTTAAATACATTATAACTTAATATAATTATACATATTATATATAAATTTTGTATAATGTATATAATTATAATGTTTTTTTTTATATTTATATGGCTTTAAAATAAAAAAAAAATATTAGTATACTGTTAAATTAAAATTAACATTAATAATATTTAAAAAATAAAATAAATGCGTGATTGACAAAACAAATCCTTAAATTTAACAATTAAAATCATAATTGAAATATTTTGATTGGTAATCATTATAATTTTTACATTACATTTAATGCAACATCATTTGAAAGCAAACAGATGTGAAAATTCAGTCCAACTTATCATCGTGTTTTAGCATAATATTAAACATATTATTTTTTTTCATTTAGAAACATTTACTAAGGCTAGAAGCATGTTTTTTTTTAATAATAATGAATAATAATAATAATAAAGTCTTTTTTATTATGCATTAGTAAAAAAATTTAAGCCTTTTCATTTTCTTCAATCTCCTTTAATTTTTTCGTCTTTTTTACTTATAAAAATATCTAGCTATCTATCTCAACTATCTCAAATCATCTATCAAAATTATTTCATTTGTATTGAAAATTCAAAATTTAAAAAAAAAATTATAATAATCTTAAACATTTTAATTCTTAGTACATTGAATGAGAATTGCTTTGAATATATTCTCAGATTAAACATTTTAATATGATTTTACATTAAAATTCTTATTAAAACTTTTCATTAAAAGTTAATTTTATTTCAAAAAATATATATTTCATTATAATATTTTTCATCAAAATGTCTAAAAGGTCTGAAATTTTATGTTTGCACTACGTTGAGCCTGAAATTTTATGTATTTTATTATTCTAATAAGATGTCATGAAATCGCATCAGATTACGGTATCATTGCTTTAAATGTCATTTCTATCACGTGATAGCACCTACCTGAGTTGAAAACCGTTTACTTTTTCTCTATGCTTTTTAAACCAGAAATGAAATGATGAATTGAAATATCAATTGTTGTCTAAACTGTCTGCTGCTGTTGATTTTTTGTCACACTTTGATACATCATCATGTTATATGTTGTTGTTTTTTTTCATGAATTTGTTTGTCAATCTTCTTGTTTTGTATTATTTTATAATCTGTAATAATATTTATAATAATTATAAGTGATGTGAGGATTATATTTGATGGTATGGCATGGCAATGAAATGTGAATTTAATTTTTTTTTATTTGATTGTATTGATTTCTTGTGTATGAATTTAAAAAAAGACATATAAAATTATGGAATGTGGAGCATTGAAATTGATATTAATATTAAAATATAAATAAAAAGAATTGATGATGTTGCGAATTCTCTTGTGGTTTTTTTTTTCTTATATTCTTTATTTGTATTAATCAACGGATCTTCAGTGGGGAAGGAATGTGGCGCCAATCTAATCTCCGATTAATAAAAAAATAATTCAACAATGTATCAAAATATTTGTTCTTTCGATGATAATGTAAAAGTCAAACAAAAGAATATTTTAAAATTGATTAGATTATAATTCAAACAAAATAAAAAGAGATTAGCGTGTCATGAATTGAAAAACAATTAAATTAATTTTTTGTTATGAAATTTTTCCAGGTTCTGTTAACACCTCACACATTTGTGTTGATAAAAATTAAATGCAAAATATTTAATTGAATTTCAACTTACAAAATTTGCAAGTAAAATTATTGCTATTATCGTTAATGCATAATTTTAACTATTCCGAGAGAGAGAGAGACCGTAAATGTATTTTAATTTAAATTAATAATAAATTTAATATGAAACAAGAGTTGGTGAAGGAATTACTTTGACACCTGCATGTCAATATAAATTGTATTTTATCTGATATTAAATGGCTTGAGTGTTGAAATTAATTAAAAATGAATCAAGTTGCAACAGAAATGAAAAAAAAACATGACTTACCTTTGTTAGTATACGTTAAAATAGTTTTTTTTTTACTTGTTGATGAAGGAAAATAAAATTACTTTGTCTTTGCACCAGCTTGATAAAAAATGAAACTGCGTTCCCTTTGTCAGTAAATCCCTGTGTTACTTCTGACTGGTGCTGGGATTCGTGAAAGTCCACCAATGCGTTTTGTACTTCCGGTAATTGGGATTTCCCTTGGTGTACTTGCCTCAGATGACAATTCTGTGGATGCCTTTTTTGGTGGTGTTGTACTCAAACTACTGGAATCATTGTGGTCGACAGATCCATTTCCATTGACCCAGGCTGTAGTAAAATCATTACTAAACTTATTATTAGCTGTCTTTTTTGTGTATTGATCAAGCAAAGCTTTCATTTTTGCTAAAAATTGAGCATCATCTTTTGCCTCTCCAGCAACTTCGAGGAATTGCTGTGCAAGTGGAGAAGCAATGCGATTTTTAATAGGCGATGTATTGGCGGAAGCACTAATGGGTTTAATACGCCTACCATTTTGATCGTATTGAGCTGGTGGGCGATTTGCATTGGATATGATTTTGCGATTGGGACTTGGTGAATTTGGTTTTGACGTTGAATGTTGGTATGTGTCATTTTGGAGTGATGGACGACGTTTTGTTGTCCGACCTGACCAAGTGTTTTCCTTTGAAATGTCCTTGGCCATTGAAGCAGCCGTTGGTTTGCGAACTGAACGATATTGTGGGATTTTTCTTGATAATGGTAAACCAGTTTCCATTTCTGTCATACACAAATTTTCAACACTTCTACGTCGAACTGGCAATGGTGAACGTGGAATTTTACTGGTAAAATTCTTTTTATTATCATAAATTTGATCTGAGAATCCAGTTTTTCTCAATCCAGTACTGTTTGATATATCTAATGTAATTTCATCATCGGTTATTGTAATACCCGATTTGGTAAACTTTTCTTCTTGGGGAACTTCTTCATTGGGTAATTCAGTAGAATCAATTACATTTACTAATGTAGGCATCTTGGTATCCAAAGGTTCTATCACTTCATTCTCAACAATTTTAAGGCATTGTTCTTCACTTGAGGAGTCAGGTGTATTTTGATCGAGACGCGCTATCAATTCAATTTAAATTAAAAAAAAAATTCGTTCAAAAAAAAATTAATCAAACTCACCACTATCAACTGCATCTTCATTCGAAGCCTGACTCAGCATTGAAGCACGTTTATCCCCTTTTCCATTTTGAATTAATCCCAAACTGCGATACCCTTCATCACTTATCTCACTACCGTTATCACTTACATTCTCATATTTGTTCACACTCTCACCAGGCAAATCAGCCTTTGTATTTTCTGTATTTTGGCCGGTAATCTCTTGTGGTGTAATTGGAATTACAATGTTCGATTCATATGATGGCTGTCTCTTCCTTTGATCACGTCTTGGTGATGCTGATCGCGGGATTTGCGAAATTGGTTTTCCTTCGTCTTTGCGTTGTGATGGACTCTTACTACGACTTCTGATATCCATTGGTGGTGATAATACATTGTTATTATTATTATTATTTCCATTTACTGTACCTGTCACATTGTTAACCATAGTTGGACTTCCATTTTGTTGTGATCCATTGAATTTTCTTGTTACAGGCGGTGATCTAATCATAATTTTAAAATAAATGAAACATTTTATTAAATAAGATAAGAAAAATATTTATATATATAAATTGAAATAGTATACAAATGAGACCAAAATTAGTAAAAACATGTGCAATGCAAATTATAAATAAAATAAATTCTATATTCACACTGTCTTGTCTCTCCTCATGCACAATATGACTCAATAATTTATTTATCTGTAATAAAATGTTGTTCCGTATTTGGATTATAATTGTAATTGTATTTATTAGCATTATTATTGGCACTCTTTGGAGATATTAAAAGTATATATTTTGCAAGGTATGCAAATAAGGATATGAGTTAAGAAAAGGTGCTAACATACAAAGAATGGACGTATCAAAGGTGTTGATGAAATTAAAAAATTATTTCCCAACTTCCTACGAATTTAATTTGTTTTAATTCGTATTTAAATCAGATTAACATTTTACAGATAAAAAAAAACAGGAAATGGATTACTTTGAAGAGAAATTTCGAGCATGATATCAAAAAAACATTTTAGTATAAAAAATATCAAATTGAAACAACATTCTAATGCTTGGTCAAACTAACCATAAGCCATTTAAATAATTAAAAGTCATAAGAACTCTCGCGAAATTAAATGTATATTTAAATATCGTAAGAAATGACGTTGGTGTGATTTTATTATTATTTTACTTGTGACAATTTGGATTAATCATATGCATTAAAAATACATAAATTATAAAATAGATCGAAATACAACAACAACAACAACAACAACAAAGAAGTCTTGTAAATATAAAATAAAAGCTTAATGTTAATATTTGACATTTAAAAGATAATAATATGGGCCTGTTACAAGAATAAAAAAAAAATAAACTAAGAAAAAAAACAAAAATTAACATTAATATTGTCACTAAAATGTTGTGTGTGCAAATTGGGAACAAATTTTAATAAGTAACTAATCGACACTATAAATATTAGTCAACTGCTGTTCATTATTTATTATATTCTTATAATATTATCATGTGTACATTTACACAAAAAAAGAGTTATAGAAAAAAAAGTAATATTGTAGGTAGAAAAGCATGTTTTAAGTTGAAAAAAAAGCAAAAAAATATGCATAACAGTCTCCTAGGTGGGCACACTTTTAATATAAACAACATTTAATATAACAAAGTCCGAATTAAGGTAGAATACCGATAGTTTTTTTCTCAATATATAATAATGTAACACAATCACCAGCTGATAATATTTCGTTACAGGTGAATAATTTTCTTATACAAATTATAAGAATTAATAACTTTTAATATTTATGGTAGCAGTCAAGCAATTATTCGCTTATTCATTGGAATTTAGTACCATTATTAATAATAATAATATTAATAAACATAATAAAATAATAATAATAATGAAAATTAGTTATAATATTAACATTATTAATAATATAATATAAAAAACATAAAATACATTTCTTTTGAATTGTGTAAACATTGTAAATTGAAAAATGTTTTAATGTCGTGTAGATGAGTCATATATTTCGATGAAAACTATCAAAATATTGAATTAAACACGCAATATTATATGTTTATTATTATTATAATGCAACAATCTAGTCATAATTTTTCATAAACACATATAAATTATTATTAAATATTAAACAATTTAAACAATTGTATCTATTTTTTAATCGAAAAAGATAGAATCAAGTAAATTTTATAAAGTTTTTCCTAAAATTTTCAATTTTTAATACTAGTTTTATAATGTTTAAATTTTATTATTAATATTATATTATTATTTATTATTAAATATAATGTACACCATTTATCATTAAAACAATTATGTAATTTTTGCGTGTTTACAAAAAACATCGTTTAAATTGTGTAAACAAAACGATTTTTAATCAATTTAAAAAAAAAATAATAATAATAATAATAATAAAAAATATCCTAATATTAATTATATGAAGAAATGTATAATGATATATATGTTAAAATGTTTAAACATAATAATAATTTTATACAATTTTTTTACAGATCAGCATTTTTAAAATTAAATTAATTTTTCATGTTTAACGAAAAATCTTTTATTAATTTTATAATGTTATGTTATTAAATAAACATAAAAAAATTAATAATGAATTAAAGTTCTAAGATCTCGCTAATTTTATAAAATAAAAATACCTTGTTTTAATTTTCTGTTTATGTATATTATTATCATACAGTTGTAATGCAATCATATCATCATCATTATGACATAAAACTCATGAAATAATAAAAAATATTCAAAGATTACAATATTCAAATCCAAAAGAGCCCATTTCAGACGTCAAAATAAACAAAATTGCATTTATAATGTTATTTGAAACACGATTACGCTCTTTGTCATTTTTTTTGAATATCAGATGATATGCATGTGCACGATAATGATTATGTAAGTTATGGTTTCTCTGTAAAATTATTGTAAATATTATTTTTATTATTCATAAAAGTATTTCTAAAAAAATATGACAGAAAATGATGCAAAAAGACTAGAATATGATGTAAAATAAATTTATAATGATATGCTAATCAGTTTTTTATTTCATTGTAGTTTATAGTTAAGAAAAAACATTATAATAAAATGAGTATGAATTTAATAAAAAACATAATAATTATAATAACATAAAATAAAATAAAATGAATTTATTATTAATAATTATTATTATTATAATATTAAAATTTAAAATCTAATACAATATAAAGAAAGATATTATTTTCTTTTTATTATTATTATAATTATATTCATGTTTAAATTATGTTTGTAAATAAATAATGCATGCCAATTACATTGTCCATATAAATTCACAATCCATACAAGTATATTGACAACCTAATAAATCACTTTATTAGCAACTGCTTATTGTTAACACTTTTTACATTCATTCATTCATTTCAAACAAACTAATAATGAAATGAAAAAAAAACTTTTAAAATTTATATAGTTATTTATTTAAATTTACAAGGAGCTTGACAAGGAGTAAGTTTAAGTTATTATTATAATAATAAAACGCATTGCACATGACTATTGAAAGAGTTAATAAATTATTATACGGAATTTCTTGTTGTCTTTTATTTATGCGTTGTTTTTTTGTATCAATATAACAAAAAAAAGAAGTTTTAATAATAAAAGAGAAATGTGTGTGTAAATACCTTTCATAATACACCTGCGCCTTGTGTAATTCAATACCATTATTTGCATTTGTTCTTGTCATAATGCGAGCAGCTACAGCTGATCTGTGTTGAGCACGACAACGACATGGATCATGTTTATCCAAATAATGTGACAATGTATCCCAACCACCACCAACACGGACCATTACATGTGACCGAAGAATCTGCAAAATTTTTGGATTAAGAGATTAAACTAATAATAAAAGTGCGCAACAAATCGATCGAATAACTTTCATGTCACAATTCACTTTTATTTTTTTACATTTTTAATCTACTTAACTAATTTCCAATATATTTATTCAAATATAGGGTACAACCATACAAAAATTAAGTAGATACCATTAGGAAACCTTAAAAATTCACTGAATTGTGTCATGAGACTTTTATTTGTCCTTGCAAAAGTAAAATTAGACGACAATTTCACTTAATCACATGTTACCTTTAAATAACCTTAATTTTATATGTAATTACAATTAAAAGATCCTGTTTCAGGGCGGTCATAATAAAAATACTTGATGATTGTTGATCAATTACATTTTAGTTAATATATAATCTTGTTAAGATTTAACTGTTTAAATTATCAATATATTAAATTGATACAAGATTTATTGTTTATCGTTTATAAGTTATATGATATTATTTTTTTTTTATTGTAAGATAAGATTTCATGTGTCCATGCAATTTATGAATGAATTGAATATAAAATAAAATTTTTTTAATCGATTTTTTTTTTTATTTTTAAAATAAACACACACTTTCTTGTCAAAGTAAATTTATTTATTTTTTAAAAAATAAAGTAATGAAAAACTGGTAAAGTGTGTGGATTTAAATAAAAAAGAATCACATAAGTTATATGGACATAAATCTTTAAAGGAAAATTGGATGATAGTTGGTTCAAGAAATTTTAAATGTACAGGATTTTGACTGTATAGCGGTATGAAGTCAAAAAATTTCAATCAATTAATAAATTTTGATTGAAAAAACGATTTACACAGTGAATTTTGAAGGCAGATGTAATTTATATAGGAGATGTCATATCAGTTTCTCTTCTTTTTTTAATTTAACTTTAACGAGTGAGGTTAAGTTAATTTTTGTTTTGAAAATTAAAATTTAATGGTTTATGTTAGGAAGGGTCAAGAATAATTATTTTGTAAGATATGTTGCCGCGTTTTTTAGCGATTCGAGGTTTTTTAGCGGCTTGCGTTTTTTTCGCAATTCACGAGTTTAAAGCGATTTGTGTTTAATCGTGATTAACGTTTTTTTTTATCAATTTTTGGGTATTTAGCGATTTACGTTTTTTAGCGAATCGAGATTTTCTATCCGCTCGCGGTTTTTTCGTAATTCACGAGTTTTAATCGATTCGCGTTTTTTTTCTCGATTTACGTTTTTTCATCAATTTGTGGGTATTCAGCGATTCACGTTTTTTTTAAAAGCGATTCGGGGTTTTTTTGCGATTCGTGACAAAATACTGTCATGTTTAAAAAAAGTAACATTTAAAAAATTAACCCCGCAAACGCTTCGTAATCGCCCCGCAAATCACCCCGCATGCGAAGTTATCGCCACACACTACGGAGTGATTTGGGGTGCGTTTTCAACTTAGAGTTTATGGATGATTTATTGTAACTCGTAAGTGAAAAGATTAATTTCGACTATATAACGTCTATCATTCGTAGCCCCTTACCCTTAGAACAATTTCTTTCATAATTAAATGATGTGAAGCTACTGACTTGAATTTAATGGAATTAAGATTTAACTCAAATTGGCCGAGAATTAAGATTTCAAAATATCTTATATCATTTCAGAGTTCTCATGGCCTCATGATTTAAAATATTCGTTCTTGATTTTCTCTTTATCAGATTCGAAGAATAACAGGGACAGATTTAGAATTTTTATTTTGGGGAGAGGGCAATGTATAAAACCAACAACACACAAAACATCAGAGGAACCCGCTGCCCTTTCGCAAATCCGTTCTTGACTAAAAATGCCTTTTTTAAAACAAAATCACGAGTAATCGTGATAAAATGTAAAAAGTTCAATATAATTGTCCCTCCCTAATGTTCCATATTACATGATTTTATTAAGAAATTTCATATCCTTATATGAAACACGTATGATGATAATATTAAAAAAAAAAAAGTAAGGAATTAGCTGCCGCAGCAAATCCATAGTTTTGAGTGCGTGTTCATTTTCATAATATTTTCATCTATTTTATTTAATAAATATTTCATATTTTCATTAAAAATGTTTTTTTAACGGTTTTTTTTCAATATTTCAAATCAATTTTTATTTTGACAGCTCGAATAATCTGAATCGGAATCTGAAATCTAAATCGGAATCTGAAATTTGAATTGTGATGAAATGAATGTATCACGTACCCTGTACAGAATATTTTAAATTATTACATTTTTAAAACAATTCAATTGATGTAATTGAAAAATGTAATTAAAAATAAAAACATTTAAAGGTGTTCTACAATTCGTAAGTAAGTTTTCACAAAAAACGTTTTTAATAAGAAAAATAAATCGGGTGGGACACAATGTTCTATGCAATATACTAAAATATGTTAAAAATATGCGAAGTAAAACCCTTAGTTTTGACGTTTCACTCAAAACAAAAATAATTACAAAACTTATGATTTATTAGCAAACTTTTAACAAATTTGTGTTTAATGGTTAGATGCTTCAATTGCCTTAAGTCATATATGGACATCGTTTGTAGCTGCACGTGTCACAAATATTCAAAGCATCACTTCAAATTGTGAATGAAGGCAACAGAAAGCAATACTGTAGAT
>LN483980.1:0-32671 GCA_900002565.1 Culicoides sonorensis
AACAAAGATTCAATTGAATGTAATTTATAATGATCCATTACTGTCTTCTCATATTTGTTTATTTCAACTTGAACACTTGCCACTTTTAGGACAAGATCTTTGGGAACTTCTGTATCATTAAACAACACTCTAACCATTTTACTGAAAAATTTTTTATATCGACTTAAGTGATTTAACGGTAATTCAATGAATTTGTGAAAGTTTTCTAAGTCTGACAATGATTTAAAGTTTGATTTTGAGCTCTTAAATGATGTTGGCGCTAAAACACCATATTTCTTATATATTTCAAACGTTGGATCGGATAAGCAGGTTTTAAAAAGCTCACAAACTTCTGTTATACAAATATTGGGTTTCTCTAGAACTGGTAAAATTTTTTGCACGTGGAATATGTATAAAGTGTCTGTTAAAGAGATAAGATCACTTAAGTCTTGTAAAGCTTTTGCTTCAAAGAGATGGTTTTGTTTGTAAAGGTTAAGATGAAGAATATAATGCCTCTCAATTTTACGAAGAATTTTAAGGTACTGCTTTTCGTCCCTGTTAAAATATAACCAAATAAGTGGGAAATAAAAATCAATAAGAATTTTTATTCTAACCAAGTGGAGCTGCCGAGTACTGATGAATCTGTAAATAAAATACAATTTAAACCGTGTTTATTTACAAAACTGAATTTTAAACTTACTTCTATTATCAGTCCGAGTGAGTAGGTCAATCCATTTCTCAATTATTTCTTTATTTGAAGTAAAGTCAATTTCGACATCATCCAAATTTATCCTAAATGTTCCTTGTTTATCTGCATCAATATATAAAATATCATCTATCAAGATATGTGTGCGATAATAATATAAAACTTTCAATTCATCAAATTCGGTGCATAATAAGGCTTTTTCAAATAAGAAAGCTTTTCCTTTGAAATGTATATTTTGTTTTGTGTCAATCATCTCAAAATCTGATGCTTTTATAAATTTTCCATACTCAAACATATTAAACTATTAAAAAAAAGATATAATGAAAGAATAACGCAGTTTAAAGTAAATTAAAAATTCTCACTTGATCAGTTTTATTCAGTAGATTCAAATTGAGCGCTTCATTTACAGTATTTAATAATGTTAAAATGTCTCTCTCGGCAATGTGGCAAGCTCTTTGTATGTCTTTCATAGCATCATCATCAACCGATATTGCCTAGATAAAGCATAATATACACATATAACTCAAAATATAAATGTCGAATTTGTTTTTTTAAATGATATTACAATGATTATCAAATTTTAACACAAATACCTTAATTATTTCAGTGAACAGCAATTTATAACGTGGAATTCTTTGTATTGGTTCATGCAAAAAACTGTTTATGCCAAGTTTATCATTCGATTTCAAAGCAAGCTTTTCAAAAAGTCCACTGTGTTCAGCTATAAAATTTTCAAGTTTTGGCTTTCGCATTGCATAAAAGACATAGTCAAAGAAACAATCGTTGGAGATTAAACGATGAAATGTATTAGCAATATCAAAAACATTTCTTTGATTATCTCGTATTAATGGCAGTAGTTCATATTTGTGGAAGTTTTTCAGGCGTTCAATATCAAAAAACTCTTCATTGTACTTGTCTTGTAAAAGTTCATCCAACGGTTCTGCATAACTTTTTAAACCAAAGTCTAATTTATTAACATAATTTTCTTCAGTCTTAAGAAGTTCCTCTAAGGCACATTTGAGCTTTCTATTAAGTAATTTTAAGGAGAAAAATTTATAAATTATTCATTCATTCAGTATTATTTTTATTATTAGATAAGATAACAGAAAAATTATTTTTTTTATCAATTTTGTAAAATAAAATAAAATTACATTTGATTTTTTTCTGGTAGATATTCAATACCCAATGTCGTCCAGTTCAGTTTAACTAAATCATTGATCAACTTTTGCGGTAATAATATCAAATTGATCAAAAAACTTAAGATTTTTTTTATATAGTCGATTAACATTTTTGTTTATGTATTTCGAAGAATAACGTTTCAAACTCATTAGCATTAATTAAGTTTACTTTTTTTCACTGTTGAACAAATATTTATAAAGCATTATTCAAAGATAAAATGAAAAATCACATTACAAATAATCTGCCATATTAAAGATAGAACACTTAATAATTATTTTGCATTAAAAATACTTGTGTTTCGTCTGAGTTTATCTTAGTGACTGCTTTAACTGAGTGCCTGAACAGAAATTAATGCTCAGAGATAGCTTGACTGAAACAACAATCTAAAAGTTGGTTGGCAAATTCAATATCTGTATAATAAAATTATGAATGAATCAAGTGTTAAAAAAAGATAAGAATATTTGATTTATAAGTGACATCATATTGGTTTTGGATAATACATGTTTCTATGACATCTTCATTATCATTGGTTTTCGTTAATTGCTCTATATTAATTTTAAAAAAATGAGTATAATGAGTATTATTTTTTTTTTGATTTTGTATTCATAACAGCAACAAAAAAAGATAATAGAAGGTAAATTCAAGGAATGAGTAGAGTGAATGAACGATCAAATACATTTATATTTCCGAGACTTTTGTTTAATGACGTAATCATCAACACATAATTGAAGTTTTATTTTGTTGTCATTTTTTATTTTGTTTTGCTATATCTATTATTGGGATTTTTTAATTTCAGCTGAGTAATAATGTGAGTTGAACTTCTATCTCTTGTATACAATAATTTTATAAAAAGAGAAGTTTTTGATTTGAGTTACTACGATTTTTTAAGAAGTAAATGAGTTTTTAACTTAAAACTATTAATTCAAAAAATCGTTGAAAGAATATTGTTGTTCTGATATAGAATCGCAAAATTCCAAATTTCTGTATCATTATGCAAAAATTTTTCCTTTTTATTTTATTCTATAACATCGTATTTTATTCATTAAATTTACAGTAATAATGATAATAATACTTTGTAATTTTTTGTTCAATATTAAGAATTTGAATAATTTTTCATAGAGTGTTTTTTATTTTAGATTAAAATTGTTATTTAATTTTTGTAGAATTCACACAAAAAATTACAATGGTTCTGTATAATTATTATAAATTGTCATAATAAATGTTCTTATTTCCATCGGTGTTAACCAAATGATGTAATCATCATAATTTTTTCTTTCAATTGCTTGATAGTTTTCAACAATATGTAAATCACTTGGGTCCGAATCTTTTGTAAATTTTAATCGAACTATTTCATCAAGCCATTGATTTCCATCCAAAGTAGTTTCGCGAATTTCAAAATCAAACTGATCAAAAATTTCTAATAGATTGATTTCGACTGGTTTTGAATACCATGGGTCTTCAGCATACTCGAATATGTGCTCAAGACGCAAGAGAAATGTGTCATTAAAGTTAAATGGTTCGAATGTTAGTAGTTTAACATTATCTGGTAAGGATTTTGACATAAATGTGAACTGAAAATAATGATGTTATTTTAATAAGTTTTAAAGTATATATTTATATTTAAGAATTACTTTTACCTCACTGAAATGATTTATTATCTCGACCGGAGATGTGTTAACAGTTAGTTGACGAATATCTGCAAATATTGGCCAAATATTTGTTATTAAATCTGATTGTAATAATCGTTCTTTTGCAATCTGACTTGGTGCCTCATCTGTTTTTGGTCCAAAAAATACATAATGACGGCCTCTGGCTACTGTAGTCTCATTCAAAGCTTCTCCTACCCCAAATGCGTCGTCCCTTAATAAACGCCTATGAACCATAAGCTCAACAACTCCCTCTGATAGACTACTACCACCTTGTGCTCGATCATTCAGAACTGCTAATCGTTTACTTTCATCCTCAATTGCTATTTTAACCGTTATTGGATAGTAGTTTCCTGATTCTTTTTCATGAATTTCTAGATTCCATGTATCACGATGATTACGGACACGCTTCATCATTTCACGTCCATTCGAATCCGTGTAAAATACATCTTTTGATTGAATCTTGGTATAAAATCGTGAAACCAGTTCTTTACCAAGATTATCATCTATTGGAATTGGTCCTACTAACCACTCAAATTCAACATGACTTTGTCCTTTGTAAACTCGTATTACCTGGCTTACCCATTCGTTAAATTTTTGATGAACTTCTTGAACTAAAGGGCCTTGTATAACTTCAACACGGACTCGTTGTGTCACGATTTTTTCAGTATTGTTTGGACGAAATATATATGCACCTGATGAGCGATTTTTAAATTCACGATTATCACCACTTGCGCCTTCATACCAAAAAAAATTTTGCGTTAGCTTCTCTTTAAAGTTTCCTGAACTAAATTCACTCAGGAGACCATTGGAGTCAAATTCCAAGTTGATGACACCATTTTCTATTGTGAAAATTTCACCTACTGCTGGTTTCTTCCATTCTGTGGTTTTTTTACTTACACTCAAATTTGAATCAGCAAAATTATACACTAAAAAAACATGAGTAAATCCCATTGGTGGCACTTTTGGGGATTTAAATACCAATTCATGAGTTGCTGTGCTTTCTCTTTCTTTCATATTTAAAACAGTGTCTGGGATAGGTACTATTTGATATTCTAATGGATTATTAGAGATATCAACAGCAAAGTATTTATCATTACTCATTGGTACCCTAAAGAATTGTTGTTTTGTCTGTCCAGTTGGATTATAAAGAGTCACAATATGAATTGCACTTGGAGCTTCAGTGACCTCACAAGCACTTACATTCATATAAATGCAATTTTTATACATTAAATTGTCATTCAGATTATCATTTAGAATATTCCTTATATTACTTTCACATGCTTCAAATGCTTTGTGTAACATACGAGCATAATCATTGGCCACGTGTTGTTGTTCAGTACCAGTAATTGCATCGTGATGTTGCATTACACCAACTGCTTTTTGAAGCTCCATTAAATTTTCCTTGTATTCAGGTGGCTGATCTAAGTTCATCGAAGTTATTTGTTTACAAACTTGTAAAAAGTTATTTGCTTGACGTTCATATCGCTTTTGTGTTGGACGTGAAGTGTAATATCCGGTCCAGTATGTATACGGATCGTTAGCATATGGGAAAAAATCATCAAACTTTTCCGGCCAAGTAATATTTGATTCATGCAATGCCTTTAAATAACATGTTGGTGTTGAGTAAAATAGATTGACTTCTTCTCCATAAAACTCATTAGTGTACCTAAATTTTAAAAGAAAACTTAAATTAGAACAACTCTTTTATGTTTATAAAAGTTGTTATACTTTATGAGTTTATCAATATTTTTAAACCACATATTGGCATCTTGGTAAGCAAAGTCGTCTCCCATTGTTATTAGAACATTGTTTGTTCTATAGTTACTTGCAGCTTTTTTAGCAAAATCGACAAAATCTTTAATCTATTCAAACATTGATTATTTTAACTTTTATTTTAGAACAAAATGATACAATTACTTTTTTAGGTAAATTATAGTCCTCACTCTCTGAATCATCAATTATTGGATCATCATTACATAATAAATCCCAACAAAAGCCAGGTGGTGGGCTGTAATGATTATATAAAACTCCAGTAAACAAATCTGATTGATCTTGATTCAAATTTGCACTTCCATGCCATATCATTTCTGAGGTTTTGGTTTTCATTCGATTACTTTTATCTTGATAATCTAGTCGAGCAAAAAATAATCCATCATATCCCATCTGAGCGAAAATTGAAGCTTGTTCTCGTGAATGTCCAAAAGGATCAATTTGCCAACCTATTTTTGGTCGTCCACATTCTCCAAAAGTATCATTGAGAAATTTTAAACCAAAAGAAAATTGATCAATCACACTTTGATAATGTACTGCAGCTTCATCCTTTTGAAAATTAATTAAATTATTAAATTTTTACTAAGATAATTTATTGTTTACATTCATCGACCATGCACCTCCAATAAATTCTAATCGACCTTCATTGACCAATTTCTTTACCTCCTTTTGAAGAGATGCATATTGTTCTTGCCACCATTTTGAGAAAAATGCAATTTCGACGAAAACAAATCTAACGATTGGAAACAGAAATATTATATAGTGCTTGAAATAAACAACAAATTATACCTTCGTTCAGAATCTTTCAATAGTTCAATTATCACTGAATCTAGAATGTACTGAACACCGGCTTTCTGAATATTATTTCTCCTTCCATAATAATATTGATCAACGGTTTTTAGCCAACCAACATCATCATGAGTATGAGCAACAATATGAATATTTAATTTATCAGGAACGATTCGGGAACATTTCTATTAATTTATTTTTTTAAATTGTTCAAATATGGTTAGTTAAAAAATTAACTTGATCAATTTTTATCAGTAAAATAAAACAATTTATTTTGGATAACAATAAAATATTATCAGTTTATTTACATTGAAAAAAATGATAATTTTTGATTGCTAATATAAGTACTGTTGAATCTAATGATTCTAGTTATCTCTTTAGAGCATTTATGTCTTTAAATTACATTAAAATTAATTAAAACCAAAGAATTAACAAAACTTATGTGATTCTAAAAATTTTTATTTTACATAATTTTTTTTTCACTTACATTATAACCACATTTTTTTTTAGACTCTTCCCAGGAAAAGTTTGGTCTTCCATAGACAAAGAAACATATATTAAACAAAAATAGGCACGAAAATAAAAAGCCTTTCATATTAAATATTTTTTTAAACGTTATTATTTCGAAACAGAGTCAACGAAATACTGATTAAGGTTTAATCATTTTGTTTCTTTTATAGTTTTTTGTTATGTTATCTTCACCCCTTTTCAAAAATTATCTTCGGGTTTTTCTTTATCATGTTGATTACCTTTAATCTGTATTTTGATATGAGAAGTACTTTGCAAGGCTTATAATTATTTATTACAAACAAATAATAACTTATTTTTTTTTAAATTGTTTTATGTCTTTAACTATAATCAATAATTGAACATGACAGATAAAATATTGTTTTTCATTAAATTTTCTTGAATTACTTATCATAAATTTCAGGATTCATCTTTACAATAAAAGTTCTGATTTGCATTGGTTCCAAAGTAATTTCATAATCAAAAGCTACACTTCTTTCATTTATGCCCATTTTATTTACATCACCTCCTGCAGACTTTGTACTGATAGTGGTACCATGATATTTGGAACTATTTTTCATCATATTTTCATATTTGGCATTATAAGATGAATGTTTCATTGACTCATATTTAAATTTGAATCTTTGAGCATTTTCTAGCCATTGATTGCCTCCTAATGTGGTTTCACGTATCCAATTGACATCGAAATCACGGAATGCATCTTGAAAATTAAATGTAACCGATTTGGCATACTCTAAATCTTCATATTTTTGAAACAAATGTTCAAATCGAACAATGAAACTATGACCGTTAAGATTATCTTGATTCCAAGGTTCAAAGGTTAAAACATGCACATTTCTTGGAAGTGGAAGAGCCATAGCTGACCACTATTGGTTAAAATTCATTAATATTTCATTTTTAATATTTCAAAAAAAAACTTACAATATTTGAATACCGTTGCATCCAATAGGTATAATTAACATGCGATGCATCACTGAAAAATTGCCAAGTTGATAAAAGTTTTTCATTTTGAAGGAATCGTTCTTTTGCTTGTATTGTCCAATTCAACGGATTTGTGTTTGTTTTTTTTCCAATTATCAACCAGTGCTTTCCTCTGGCGACCAAACCTTTTGAATTTGATTCTGTTTCATTCAACGCCTCTTCGACTCCAAATGCATCATCTTTTAATAGTCTTCGATGCACCATTAATTCTATAGATCCATCGTAAAGACTGCTTCCTCCTTGAGCACGATCATTCAACACTGCCATTCGGTTCTCATCATCTTCAATTGCTATCTTGGCAGTTACTGGATAATAGTTTCCAGCTTCCTTTTCACCAATATCAGCATCCCATGAATCTCTCTTATTTCTTTTTCGTGTTACCATTTGTCTTCCGTTTGAATCTGTATAAAAAACACCATTGTTTTCAATTTTTGAGTAAAACCTTGAAACGACTTCTTTTCCTATTCCATCTTCAACAGGGATTGGGCCTACTAACCATTCAAATTCAATGTATTCAAATTCTCGATAGACTCTTATTATTTGACTTATCCAGTCATTGAAAATTTGTCTAACTTCTTCAACATGATCTCCTCGTACTACTTCCAGTGTAGCACTTTGCGTTACAAAATTTTCAGTTCCATTTGGACGGAAAATGTAAGCACCTGACGAACGATTTTTTGGAATCCAATTATTGCCTAAATAACCTTGGTAAAAGAAAAAGTTTTGAGTCAGACGATGTTTAACTCCATCAGATGTTTCAACAGATTCAAGAAGACCAAAATCATCAAATGTTAAAGTAAAATACTAAAAAAAATTGTAATTTGTACATATAGAACACTAAAAAAAGGTACTAATACCTTATTACTGATTTTTACTATTCCATCATTAGATACTGCCTTAGTTGATTCACCTGTTGGTATATGATTTTGCTCTATTTTGTCCACTTCATTATCAAACGTTTTTTGTCCTAAATTTGTCTAAATGATTTAATTCTTATTAAATTTTTTTATTATCAGTATTTTTCATTGGTTAACTTACTATATAAAATCCTTTATATCCCATAGCGGGCACTTCAGGAGCTAAAAAAACAATTTCGTTCTTTGCTTGGCTTTTTCTCATATCATAGTTTATTATTGTATCAGGAATGCTTATCATTTGGTGCTTAATTTCAACATTTCTATAATCCTGAACAAGATAATTATCGCCAGTAACTGGAACTTTTATATACTCAAAAACTGTATGTGCTAACGGATTGTAAACAGTTACAATAAATTTTTCAGAGTTTTCAGAAACATCACAACTGCTTATATTCAAATATGGACAACTTGTGAATGAAAAAGGATTAGGTTCAGGATTATTTGTTGTACGTGTTGTTAGTTGATTTAGTACTGTTTTAACATTAAAACCGCAAGAATCGATTCCTTTTGACATCATTTTAGCATAATCTTGAGCAACTTTTTCCTTTTCTGTACCAGTTATTGCATCGTGATGTTGCATTACACCCATTATTTCACGTAAAGCATTTAAATGCGGAATGAACTCTTCTTTATATTTAGTTGCAAATGAAGTAAGTTGTTTACAAACTTGTAAGAAATGATTACCAATACGTTCATATCGTTTTTGGGTTGGACGCGAAGTAAAATAACCAGTCCAATACGAATGTAAATCGGATGCATATGGGAAAAAATCATCTTCTTTTTCGGGCCATGTAACATTAGCATCATGTAATGATCTTAAATAACAGGATGGCGTTGAATAAAACATGTTAATATTAGAACCATTTTCCTGTCTTAAATTTGCATATTTGATCAATTTATCCATATTTTTGTAGTATACATTAGCATCCATGTAAGTAAAATCACCTCCTTAAAATTTTCAAAAATTAAAATATAATTTTAAAAATCAAAAACTTTACAATATTTCAATACACACCCATTGTCATAATTATATTTTCTGTTCTATAATGAACTGATTGATTCCTGACAAAGTCAAAAAATTTATCAATACGTTCATTCACATTATAGTCAGAACTATCAGGATCGTCAATTATTGGTTCATCTGCACATAATATATCAAAACAAAATCCACTTGGTGGCTGATATAAATTATGTAATACACCAGCAAAAATATCACTTGATTCACCTAAATCACTGCTGGCATGCCAAACCATTTCCATTTCTTTTTTATCCAATCTTTGTTGTTTATCTTGATAATCTATTCTACCGAAAAACATACCATCGTAGCCCATTTGGGCAAATAAAGAGGCTTGTTCACGTGAATGTCCAAAAGGATCAATTTGCCAACCAATTTTAGGAATAGCACATTCTCCAAATTCGTCTTTGAGAAACTTTAATCCCCATGTAAAATGATCAATCACACTGTTATAATGAACTCCAGCTTCATCCTTTAAGAAAATATTTACTTTAAATAATCACGTTCTACTTTATTGTGTAGCGAAATATTAATTTACATTCATACTCCATGCTCCTCCAACGAATTCCAATCTTCCTTCTTTCACTAATATTTTCACTTTTTCCTTTAATTCATGCGATTGATTTTTCCACCATTTAAAAAAGAATGCTGACTCAACATAAATAAATCTATTATACAATTAAAAATTATATTTGAGTTAATATTAAAGATAAGATGCATCTTACCTTTTCTCTGGATCATTTAATAGTTCTTGAATTACAGAATCAATTATGTATTGTACTCCAGCTTTTTGAATTAAACTTTTACTCCCATAATAATATTGATCAACCGTTTTTAACCAACCAACATCATCATGAGTATGAGGAACCATATGAACATTGATCATTCCTGGAGTCGAAGTAGGACATCCCTATATTGCATTTAATAAAAAAAAAAACTTTCTTATCACAAAATTTAAAAACTAATCTTGTGCCAAAAATAATAAACAATCCAATTAAATCACATTCTATAATAATGTATTTATTGTTAATAGATTAGTGATAATATAAAAAAGTAGTTCATGAAAAAATGTTAACCTTCAAGATAATAACAAACATATTTCAATTAAAAATCAATCAATGAAATTAAATTTTTTTACTTACTGCATATCCACAAACTGGATCTCTATAGCTTTTGGTTATTTGAATATTTGGTCTTGCTTCTGAATAACCATAAAAATTTATTAAAAACGCATAAACGTATAAACACTTCATTGTAATTTTTTTTTTATTTTGGTTAAAAAATTCTATTATTTAGTCATAACATTCACAAAAATATCATTTAAATTTACAATATTTTGAATATAATACTTGCAAAATAATGATAATAATAATTTCTTAATTATTTTAAATTTACAATTTTATTGAAATACACTCAAAAGATGTAGAAAAACTTTTAAACAACTTTTGATCATGAACAACATATTTATACTTTTTTTCGTGGTAATTCCTTTTAATCAATTAAACACAAATAATGTTATCAAATATTTCAATATTATTTACCTTGATAAGAAGCCACACTCTTTGAATAATATTAAATTAAAGGTGTCTTGTGCTAGTTAGTAATAAATAATAATTTTATACATAACATTTTTGTTTATTTGATCAATACTATCTTGTATATGTACTTAAAAGTTTAATCATCTTTGAATTTACTAATATTCTTTATAATCACTTTGTATACTAGTTTACTATAAAGTTTTGATGAATTTTTGATTCAAATTCATAAAATTGTTTTAACATTTAGTCAATTTAAAAATTATAATTAAATTAATTATTATTTCAAATCTTTCATATCTTTATTTGAGTTATTTATGAAACATTATGTAATTTAAGGAGTATTTTTATTTCTTCGTGAAAGTTAATTTTATTGATTGATAAGAAGATTTACATTTAAAAATATTCTTATCATACAAAAATTATAAACATGTATGTGAATTTCTCTCTTGTTCTTCTTATGTTATATTGTTATCTGTTGTTGTTTTCCCTTTCGTTTAAATATCTCTCATTTACAAATTAATTCTCTTCACATTATTTTTGAGCCAGTATCAACTCAACAACTAATCAAGACGAACGTTCTGAAATATCATTTTGTTTAGTCTTTTTTGATCGAATATTTTATTATGTTTAATTTATAATTCTATTCAAGGAAATGAAAAAATAAAATGAAATATTTAAAGTAGAATAAATTTGATAATTTTAACATTTTTAACTTACAAATCATTTAATCATTTTACAATAAGACATGGAGAATGAATGAAGCCGATGGATAAAATAATACAGTATGAAGTATTTCTTACTTTTATATACAATTATTTGTAATTTTTATTAATATTTTTTTGTAAGATATGCTTTTAAGCGTCAAAAAGACAACTCTGATATCAATATATTCTATTTAACCTCTTCTTGCTATCTAAAAACATTTTACGACTTTGAGATAACATGACCCGAAAAATATGATGATTGCCTTTCATAAGCATCTGATCCACATGCATGCTTTTTGGACTGGGGCTTTACTTTAAGGCCAACAATTTAGCGATATGAGCGAATCATAAATCATTTTCTTCACCATTTAAAGTAGAGCATTATGATGATCTTTTGATACATTCGAGAGAGGCTATGGGAGTCATACAGCACAATGATGCAATTACTAGAACAGAAAAACAAAAAGTAGCTTTTGACTATTCTAGAATTTCGCATGAAATCTGCTTTGAATCCATTAATGACTCGCGATACAGATTCAACGAAAAATCTTAAACTTTAATTTAGTCATGTTCAAGACTATATTAATGAGTCGTCTGAGCAATTTATAATCAGAATTTACGACAATCATTATTAATAAAAGCTATTTTTAGTTCAGGCCTCCCATGTAAACAATTTGCAACATGCAATTTATTATCATATACAAATTATGATTGTTAACATGTTACAAAAAATTTAAATGGCAAATAAAAGTTTAGGCGGATAAGTAGTTAAATGAAGATACTTAAATTTTGCTCAAGATGCTTTTAAATTGTGGCAAAAGGAAACCACAATTTCTTTACAATATAATTTGATGATAATGGTAATTTGAAGTTAATTATAATAATAACAAATGGTTTGAATTAAGACAAGTAATTGCTAAAGTTTTGTCATTATTATTTTCAATGCAACTTTTTAATGATAATAAATTAGAAAAATTAATCAACGAAATCATAGTTTATTGTTAGAACTTCAAAAACCTGCGGCATTAGTTCAATAGATTCGCATATTCGCATTTTCATAATTCAATCAGAATATTATGACTTGTTAATTTATCAAAGAAATTAAAACGTTTAACATTTTTAATGTTAAGTTAAATTAAGATTCGAATTTGTTAGTCACTAACTGGCATGCAATAAATATTTTATTATAATTCTTTTTAAATGATTTTTACTCTCAATAAACTTTTAAATTTATTTTAATGAATTTGTGTGTGTTTTGAAAATTCTTTTAAGGTATTTAAACGGAATAATTACACGCGATTGAAACATTTCAAAAAGTGTTTGTTTGCTTTTAAGAGTAATTAATGTCCACCTTTTTTTCAGAGTGAATAATAAATATCAATCGAGTTATTAAATTTTATTTTATGGTTATTTTTGTATGACACATTCGACACAAATTTTTTAAAGTGATAGAGGAAGTTCTTTGGTTCTTTGGAGGAACAAATGGTTTTGCAACTCATAATAATAAATAAATAAATAAATAATAATAATGGAAATTAAATATAAACCTCCACATACAACGACACAATTGTTGTCAAAAGCTGATTTTTTGATAGACGTTACGAAGTTACGTTTAACATAGCAAGATAATCAATTTAAAAAATAAAACAAAGGAGAATCAAAACCACGCCTTATCCTCAAAAACACACGTAATGAAAATAAACTTTTAACAAGCTAACTTAACACTAACACACAAATTTCATCATCATCAAGCAACAAGATAAAAATGTGATATGTTCAAGTGTCATCATTAAAAAAATTTGGCATTGTTTTAATCGTGATGTAACTTAAATAATAATTTTTATGAAACCTCAGTTTGTTAGAAGCCAGTTGTTTTGATCTCATTGCACGTACGAGACCTGTAATAAATTTAATATTAAAACGGTGAAAAAAATGTATTTAAAGATTGCCTTTTTGATAATTTTTCGTGCATGTGTCATGTCATTCAATTAAACATGTATTTGATATATGTTTATGTTTCTTGCAACACAAAAAAGTGTCAAGTTATAATTAAATTTAAGTAATGTAATAACGTGATGGATGCTTCAAGGACATTTCTCATAAAACTCAGATTATAAAATAAATTAGATAAAAGATTTCCTTTAAATTCCCTTGAAATGATGAGATAAAAAAATAACCAATATGATTTAAAAATTAATCCAACTAATTCAGTTCATGATATAAATTGATATGAAAATTTAATTTTTATTCAATGAAATTGAAACGACATATTACATTATTCTGCTTATTTTTGCAAATTTACTCGATAAAATCTTCGTTTTTTTGTGTTAAATTTCAATTCAAACTATTTTAGCATAAGATGAAGAAAACTCAATAACGATAGAAAAGGAATAAAATAATAATAATCCAATAATGGAAAAAGTTAATCCTTTAACAATTTTAATGTGTGTGTGTGTGTGTGTGATATTCAACAAAAATTGACATTAGATACATTTAAAATAACGATGATACTTTTTGCATTATAAAAATGTGCAATTTATTCTGTGGATTTTCAATAAAATAAATTGGTTTCAATATTTTAATGCACTTTTAAAGGGTTATCAGTAAAAAATGCTCTTTTGGTAACGTAAAATCACAGAATCCATCCTAAATTCAAAAAACGCAAATAAACGCAAAGTTTAAAAGAAAAATAACATAAAAAACGTTACAAATAGTTCCCACACATACTTAATCGCTTGAATTTAAAATGAAATTTACGGTTTCCCACAATTTTAATTTTCTTTTCAAGCAATATATGACTTCGAAAATTAATAAAATTAATGTTGTGGAATTTAGTTATTTAGAGTAATAACAATAATATTAATAATGCCGCAAATTTTAAAGCAAAATTAAAAGAAACTTTTTTTCTTAGAAAACTTAAATAAAGTTTTATGAAGCGAAATTATTTTATGTGAAATTAATTTTAATTTATTCAAAATAAATGCTCTTATCTTGTCAATTATACCAAATAAACAGGATCAATTACATAATATCATTATAAAAGCCTAATAAATAAAACAATATATATTTTGCTTTTGGGATGCAGTAGCATCACCCATACCATCGCAAATAGTGATTAATAATAAAATGTAAATAAATGGTTCATGTTCACGCATTTTATGTTTATAAATGTAAATTTTTGGTATTGAATTGAATAAACATACCCCGAAATTTAATCCTTTTAGCATTAATTGTGTGCCAAGAATAAAAAATAAAAATAATAATCGTGCAGAAATTAAAATTTTCTGTTGCAATAAAATAATGTTTTGAATATCAGAACATGCGTCAGACAAACAGACATTAATGTGCCACAAAATCTCATTAATATAAGGTTTTTAATTTTAACATACAATTTCACATGCAAATAAATAAATTAAATGGGAATTAAAATAAAATAATGCAACTCTAATTTATATTAGTGAGGCTTTTTAACGTGTGTGATTATTTTTATTTTTAATTATTTTGTGTAAATAAATTTATTCATTTTGTTGTTGGTGTTATAATACCAGATTGAACATACAGCAGTTTAGTTTAATGACACCAAAACCTTGTTTGAGAGTGTGTGTGCTTACTGGTACATATTATTACACCCCCAATTAGTGTCTGTAGGTATCCGATATATATAATAATAATAATAAATAATTTATATAATCAATAACATCAATTCTGACCCGGAATTATTAACCGTCGTAGTAATACAACAACGAATGAGTGAAATCAGCGGTGCTGAGGTTATCAAGAAGTTAATGCAAACGTGTCAGGACTATCAAACCTCTTTATGTGAGCGGTTCACAACCGAAAATAAATGAACAATGAGATCATATTTAGCTATATAATTCAGCTTACCGGCTTTCATACTGGGGCCTACAGTTGAGGTCTCTTAAAAACTTAATGGTCTAGTTAACTAAGGATTAGCAATAAACGATTGACGGTTCTATTAGGTCCTGAAATCAAGGTGTTGATGTAAGCTTCCAAAAACATTTCAAAATTGAAATTGTGACAGTTTAGTTGTACTAATTTTCAATTGAAATTATTTTACACGATCAAAAAAAAAATTAACTTTAACATAAACTCATGTTATTCTCATATTATTCAATTAATATTCAATAAACAATCATTACTTTACCATATTGTGAGCAAATACACACGGTTGGCATGTCGGACCAGAACATAATTTGTGTATGTATGTATGTTCGTCTGATGCATGTGTTTGTCAGTTGATATAAAATTGTGCTACCATTCTAAAGTCAATTATAGCCAACTTTGAAATCTCTTTGAATAATTGAATCAAAATCATGTAACATTCACATACCTTCACAAAACTTAAATAAAATTAATAAGAGACCATGTTTGTTATTTGTTTGCTTTCATGTACAAAAACCCGACACACATTAATACAAGAACTTACATTTTACATATATTTTCAATATCATTGATTATTATTGAATTTAAACAAATATTTTACTCGAAAATTGAACAAATATGGTAAAGATTAGTAAACATGTGTCCATTTCATACACATACTTAATTTGGGTTACTAGAAAATACATGCATCTTGTTTTATTTGTAATTGATAATTGAACCTAATACAGGAATTTTACATGAAAATATGTAAACACTTGTTATATTGATTGAAAGTGATGGTAGGCAACTTTATAGAAATAATTGATTTGATTTGTCACTGATTTTCTGATACGAAAATCATTTATCACTCCAATCACTCAATCATATCACATTATAAATTCTGTTAAAAAGTGATAAAGTGTGCTTGCTTCAAAATATTATTTTTTCAATTGCGATTGCTGCTAATAATACGACAATAATAATGTTCATAAATAAAATATAAATGAATTAATTAAAGTCAGTATATTGAAATATTATTATGTAAATTAGCACTACACAAACTCACACACACATTTAGTTTATGAGTTTATAATGCACTTATAATAAAATATAATAAAAGCAGAAAATTAAATTTTAAACAACTCTACAGTTTTAATATTATTGTCAGCATACTGAAAACGATTAGTTTGATTATTAGGTATAAAGTTACATTATTATTCTGTTATTAAAGGAAAAAATATATTAAATGTTTCAATTTTATATTCATATTTATATTGAAATTGCATGTTATAAAATGCAAAAAGTATGTTTTATAAAAAACAATTGATTTAATAACATTATTGATTGATTGTAAATAAATAAATATTTTCCATAAATTTATATATGTAAAAAAAAATATAATTATACATTATATGATATGTAAATTTATTATGGTATAGTATTAGCACTAGAATACAATTTCTAATAAATCATTAAATTATTATTTGTGTTCTGATATTTTCAACGAACTTTTTAACGAAATTCATTTGGTAAATGAAACACATGATGCCAAATTTTAAAATCAATTCAAATTTCAATAAGATGGTTTGTGGCATCATCATAAAGAAGAATATAGAAGTGAAATGAAGTACTAAACATATTGCATCTTAGCCAAAATCGAAATCCCTGTTTGATATCAGGACTGTTTTATATTACAATAATAAAATAAAAAAAAATTATAATGATTCCCATATGGCCAATCCGTCACTGATAGTTGGTCTCTGAATATCTAAATAAGACATTTCAAAACATCTTCGTTCACAAAATTTGACCTTTCTAAACTCCTTCAAATAAGAAGCTGGTTGAGAATATTTGTATCCAATAAATTGTAATTCACATATTAATATTAAATTTATATTAAACACCAAAAACTACTAGTAGCTTGCATGTATGAATTTTAATATGTCGCCGTCATTTTAATTTGTACCTAAACATTTGACATCATGTGATACATGTGTTTGCATTAAACTTGAGCAAATAGATTACCAAGTTAATGCACAAAATCGCGTTTGTTTTGTTGCTGCTCATATTATTAATAAAATAAAATAATAATAATGAAACTAATTAAGTGGACGATAAATTGTTGCACATAAACAGCGACAGACAAGGTGATGTTTATGATTATTATTAAAATTGATTGAATGCATACGATGAAGTTGGTGTGAGACAAACATTTATTCTAAATTAAAATGCATTATAATTGAAATGAAGGATATATGCAATGAATATAAAAAAAAATAGAAATCAAAGTTTTTAATTAGCGTTGAAACATTAATTTAACCTAATTTGAACATAAACTTGTATTACTCATGTACGATCATATTTTAATCAATTTTGTTTAACATTCAATATTAATGTAATAATCATGCAAAAACAAAATGCCTCTGCTTTGTTCAGTTTTGATGTCGCATGCTGGGTCGATCAAGTGAACAAAATATGTTAATATATGAACTGGCATGCAAAACTACACTATTTAATGTAAGAAGAAATATTTTTAAATGCAATAAAATATAATAAAAAGTAACAATAATAATCATAATTCAATTATAAATGAAATAAATATTGAATATTTTGCTCATAAAAATACAATAAGCAGACAAATTCTTGTTTGTAACATGAAAAAAGTACAAATAATCAAACAATAAAAATGTTGACTGCCACCATAAATATTATTTTTTCTCATTTTATTGTTGCTTAGATTGTCCACTTCATATCTCATCCTAATACAGTAAGATAACATATATATTTAAATCGAAATATTTTTATTGCTTTTGTTTGAAAATGCAATAACAAAAATAATGCATTTTATGACATTTACTTGAGTTCATATTGCAAAAAACAACTCTTATTTTTATGTGTCTCCAAGGAACTTTTAATGTCATTTCTCATGTTAATGTTTCACAGTTTATCAAAATTGAATTGAATTATATTTAAAATTTATTTATAAAAATTCCTTTCAAAATAAAAACACGAATATCCAATTACGAACTTTCTCTTACAATTTTCTCATTCACTAAACAGAGCCAAGCCCATTTCAGGAAACACACAAATGCGACCTTGCCTTTTGTTTAATTAAATAAATTAACAGTAATAATTTTTGTTTTTATTTTCAATTAATCCAAAGGCACGTTCTTTTTAATCACCATTTAAATTAATTCAGATTTACATCAAAAACATACAAAAACACACCAAACAAACATCAAAAATTATCATCAATGAATAAATATAACATAAATATAAAATTTTAAACAATAATAATAAAAAAATGAAATTCAAATCCGCTCTTAAATGAAATAAAAGAACATTTCATTAAGTCAGCTTTATGCCAACAGGTTGAAAAATCCCCATTCATTAAATCTCTCAACAAAGATAAGACTTTTAAACATACACACAATTAAATGTTTCTCAGCTTTTATTATTTTTAAATAACATTTCAATTCAATTCAATTATTAACTATTATAAGACTCTATTGTATGTATTTTAACATGAAAATACCAGGGTCTATTAAATGACACTTATAAGTTTTTTTTTTAACTCTCCTATTTAATTTATTTACAAAGGTACACTGTGTATTTGATACTTTGTGTGCTTGCCCAAAATGCACCATAAATATTAAAATACTGACATTTCTTGGAAAATTTATGGAGCAAACTATTAAAATGTGTATAATAAAATGTAAGTTTTAAATGTTTTATTTCTGTTTGTAAAAAAAGAGTGCTTATAATATTTTATTATTACTTAAAGGTGATAATATGGACTTAATCATGTTTAAATAGAAGATTAATTTTATGTTTTTGGTGATTAATTTAAAATGGAAAAAAAATGTTTGGTTATATATATAAAAAGTATATAAAAAGTTATTTCAAAAGGCTTACTAGTGTAATCTTGTGGATTTTTGTCAATAAGAAGTTATGAATGGAAAGTAAACTAATATGAGCAGATACTGCTCCATGGCGCAAGAAAGACTGTTACAGCCATCAATAATGTTATGTATCAATAATACAATGTTATGCACATCTTCAGCAAATCTGAGAAATTAAGTCAAATCACTTCATTACAAAATGTTTCGAGGATCAGAGATCTTGAGGTGCTGCTTAAAAATATTTTATCATTTCTTAAATAGAATCAACTTAAAGGCAATTTTTGCAGTTCATTTTTTGCAACTAAAGATGGATAAATGATACATGCACCATTTCATCTTATGAGGTGGGATTGAAATTACTTGATATGTATCCTCAAAATATTCGTACAAGATTTATGCCCGAGTTCAATGGAAATAAATTTATATTAATTAAGCAAGTATAAGTCTCAAAATATGTCACAAATCCAATTTATTTAATAAAAAAAGCAAAACAAAATCAATTTTAACTGTAACAACATCCAAAACTAGTCATAAAAAATCAAAAAAAATCAACAATTATAAAACTATTTCTATAGCTTGAAGCAATATAATTTGCATTCTCTCTTTTATACGAATAAAAAAAAACATAATAAATATTTATTGCTAAATTTCAGTTTTCAATTTAAACTGGGATCAATCGATTAATTCTTTCATTCTAATATTTTTATTGAAAATATTATAAAACTCGATTTAATTTTATTGCAACACTTTTTCCTTCTTAAAAAAAATGTCCAATTAACTCTTATACCAACGTTCAACTGTTGAAAAAAAAAATAATAATAAAATAACTTTTAATCAAAATTCATAAAATTCCTACGTAAAATATGTTTTCTCAAAGTTTCTATATCAGACTTTTGATAGTAAAACATTTTTATTGCCAGTTTTTGTTGTTGTTTGGATATGAATATTACGAGTTAATTTACAATATGAATATATGAATGACATAGAAACAGGAGAATGTTGTATCAAAATTTATGTTAGAAACAATATAATTATTAATTTCGAACTAATTTTGATTTATTTTCAATGTAAAGGATTGTAAGTTCGAATGATTTTTGACTTGAAATGAAATTTAAATTATTTGAATATGAAATTTTTGTAATTAAATTTTGATAGCCCTTCAATAAATTTTTTAATAAAGTTGTTAAGTATTTTTATTGCGTATCATAACTTCGCAACCTCTCTTGACTAAAGAAAAAATTTTTTCAATTTAATAGTTTGTTTGTTTATTTATGTTTTGATAAAATTATTCAATTTGAAAAAATCAGTACAAGGTCGCGTTGCGGGGGTTTTAAATGACATAAAAGCATGAAAATGGATTTGATTAATGTCAACCTTCAAAGCTCAGCGCCATATAAGAATTTTATCATAAATTGCATCAATTTCCATTAGATCCTAATATGTTTTGCTTTCAATTTTGTTTAACAAATTCTCATTTAAATGAGTAGGAAAATGCATTTTATTCAAAATACATAAAACGCATAGTGACCTAATTTGTATTAATTTTAGTTTCCTACAAAACATTCAAAACTTCGAAGATAAAATTCATTATAGCGTTTATACAGCGCGAGCAAAAAACATGAATATTCATTAAAAAGGATTCAACGGGGCTCCATTATTATTTTGTAGCACTGACATCATTGCATATTTATGAATTTTAGTTTTCTAACATTAAATGCAACAAATTGCATTATTTCACATAATTTCATCTGTTGAAATTTTTATAATAAAAAGGGTTCACAGGATTATGAACAATTACTGTAGGGTGAGCAGGAAATGGATTGAAAAATTTTGATTGAAACTTCATGATCTTAGGTTAAAACTTAGTTTAATGAGGGGCCGAGATGGATCCATTTTAGAAATTTTCAAGCAAATATTAAAGTTGGGGTCACGCAACATGTGCACAAATTAATTAATTTAAAGCAAATTTATTTTATTTCATAGATACAACACGTAAAGATAAATAAAAAATTCATGTTTAAATTTTGCATATAATACACTAAAGTGCGCGTGTTTACTCGCAAAATTTGTATGTGTGTGCTGCACAAATGCGATTATGTAATTTTCAACAATATTCATGCTAATGTTGGATAAAATTTATAACAAATATGGGACAAATAAGCAATGTGAAAAATACAAAATATGTATGGAAAATTTTCGTACGTAAAATTGTGAAATAAATGAGGCGCGTTCATATGAATTAAATGACAATGAGACATGGACGTGCCTTATTTTATTTATTTCATTTTCATATTTTTTGTGTGCTGTTTTATGCATCCGCAATATTTTTTTGTTTTTTAAATGAGTATGTATCATTTAATTAAATTATTAATTATTAATTATTAAATTTAATTATTAAATGTATCATTTAATTCACCTGACTACTTGTTTTTTTTGTGTTCCTCTGGTTGTTGTAATTACAATTATTTAATATTTTACATGCACGATTATTTAATGGAAAGTGAATCATTTAGTTGAAGTAGAGGTGTTGATATGAGTTTATTTTTTGATTTGTGATATTGAGAGTGAGTGCATTTAATTTCCGTATGATCTTTAATATCAGCACCATGTCGTAAATCAAAAACAGTAACGAAAATAGACTTTTCTATTTTGACTTTGGTTTTGAAAAAAGTTTAAAAATGTACAAAAATTTATTTCACATTTTTTCAAAATGATCATCTTTAGGCTCAATAACTCGTCTAAAAAGAAAAAAATAAATTTCATTACACCACATTTATCCCTTTATTCATAAAAGTGAACTGATGTGGAATGACACAAAATTCAATTTAAAGTTAAAAGAAATTACTTCTTGCATTAATTCTGTTTACTTTTAATATTATTTTCGGATAAAATCATTGAATTGAGCTCAGCAGCCTTTTTATTATTTTTTACCAATAATAATGATGACGAACCAAGGTAAAAGCGGCATTATTTGTTTATTTTTTTTCTCATACCGAATAAAAGAATAAAGAACATTGCAATATTTGTGATTTTAATCCTTTTTAATTCATTCACAAGTTTTTTTTTTATGGCAAGCTGATATTGAAATTTGAGAAGTGTCTTTTCTCATATCAAGAAGAAAACAGTGAGAAAGCTGTCTTTGACCTGAATAGAATTAAAAAAAAAATATATGTTTTAAAAATGATTGAAAGACCTTTCCTGTTTATTTTTCTTTTATGGCCATTACCCATGCAATTAATACAGTTAATATAATCAAAAATAATACAAATCATCGTTCGTTTCCCATATTACTTGACTGATATGAGTAAATGCCATTGTATTTAAATATTTATTTATTGAATTATAAAAGTAAAAAGTACCTTAAATTTTTTATATTAAAGTAATCTGAATAATGAGATTATATTCAAATCAAAACATATATTCATCATTAACGTTTCTTCTTTTTGTAACCGAAATTATAATAATGATAATAATAATTTATTCATTGAGAATGACATTAAAAAAATGTGTACCGGAAGGAGTCATATCACAAAAGATGAACCGCAATACTAGTAATAATAATATTTTGGTTTTAGTAGTTTTGCAGTGTTGTACCTTTACTTTTTGTACCGTCATCCTTCACACCTGTAGCAAAATGACAAAAGAATGTCTGGCCCACTATAAAAAAAAGAGTTTTCAAAGCATATAATATTTCAAAGTAAAATTACGCGACAATGCTTTTACAATTATTTTTATATTATATTAACATTACTACACATAATCGTGAAATAAATAATCCAAAAAAGAGGTAATTTTTTTATGTCATTTTTATTATTTCATGGTTACTCATAGACACAATTCACATGAGACGGAAATGACAAATCTTGTATAATTTCTCTATCATATTCTTTGAGTCCAAAAAAATATAATAATGATAAATACATTAACACAGGTAATAGAATCAGAAAACTTTAATTTTAATAGAGTATGTATTTATTATAATAATAAATATATTTAACACAAGGCACACACAAATGATGTGCCAATGACTGCTTGTAAATGAGTTTTTTATATCTTTTTAATGAGTATTGTTTAAATTTTATAGAACAAAAATCTCTTTTTTTTATTATTATACACCATAATTTAAAAAAAAAATATTATTTATTTACTCCGACTTCGTGATTTTGAGTGATGTACTTTTAATATAAATGACAACTTCATAAAATGTCAAAAAAAGATAACCAGCAAAAATTAAGTTATTTTTTATTGTCTTTTAAATTTTGTCTTTTTATATTTTTTGGTTCTTTCTTATAAGAATTGTCAGTTGTCACACATTATCATTATTATTATTGCATGGTGTATGTGAATCACATAAAGTTATGACCGTGAAACATAAATAATATGAATTGAGATGTAATCCAAATAAAAAAGAAAATTACATTTAAAGTTTTGTTATATAATGACAACTAAAGCAATCAGTGTACCAGTCAACGTTAAAATTTTAAAGTAAATGAAAATGATATGAATCTAAATCTGAATAACATGAATTAAGATATTTCATTTAAAAAGAACGGTTGATGTGACGGTTTCATTCTTTTATGGATTTTAATGGTAATTTTAATGTTGATGTTTACATATGTCACAATTGCAAAGTCAAACGATTAACGATCTTAAGTTGAACTTTGAATTTGTTTCTAAAATAAGGTTTCTTATCATCATACACAATAAAATCTCAAATTTTACGGTCCAAACAACAGTTTCCGATATTTATGATCTATTTAGAACAATCAATAAAATTTATATCAGAACAACAAAATTTTATAAAATTCATGTAATCAAATTTCTCTATGTTTTGTTATGTTATAATAATATTCCAATTTATAGATATGTGTCAATAAATTCAATGTCTTTATTGAAAATATATAGAGAGAAAATCGGTACAAACTCATAGATATTGATCAATTTGCGAATAGATATTGTTTATTTCATTTACATACATTATTTAGGTAGTAGGTAGCACAACAATATTTTGAGTGATTTATTGTTTTGGAATCGAATATAAACAAAACCTCTTGTGCTTTATTGAATATTTTTGGTATGTTAACAACATAAGGTTTTTTTTGCTTCATTCTTGCTTGGTGTATTAAAATTTTATAAGTAGAAATTTGAATCAATTTTTAGAATGTTATAAATTGAATAATTGGATAAATGTGAGATGAGAAGTATGTTTTAAGCAGAATTGAAATTTTTAATTAAAGAATTTTTTGTGTTTCAATGACAAATTTTTTTATTTTTATGTATTACAAAATAATAGTTTTTATCTGATGACTTTTAAATTAAAATATTAATAAAAATAGTAAAGTCATAATAAATAAAATATTTTATATTAAAGCTCTTTAATATTCAAATAAAACCGGGTGTTATTATCACATTTTTCAATCTTATTTAAATTCAATTCTAATATTTTTGTAATGTTTATATTATATTTTCAATAAAAAATGCGCTACAAGGCCGAGTTTGAATTCAAATAAAATCCAGTCATTGTATCAACTTAAAATCGCCTGCCTTTGCCTGTTCAGCATGATCCTGCTTAGTGTAAAACCTTTCAATGGAAATGATCACATTTGCATCCTATTTAAAAGTGATACAATTCTAAAAGTAAAAATGCGCTCACATTAAAATACACAAATGCTAAATTTGTTAACAAAAACTCCTAATTCAAGTTAACTTTAACAACTCAAACAATACATTTTACTAATCATAATAATCAATTTTGCAAGCTAATTACCTGACACCAAAAACTAGGCTTGACACGTACGGAAAACGTTTTTTGAACATTTAAAAAAAAGCTTTTTGCAAATGAGTCTTTGTATGAGTGAGAATATCATAAAATTTAATCATAATTTAATACATTTAATTTTAATAAACTTCATTCAAAGTTAATTGATTTCTTGTATTTTGTTCATAAATTTTACAATGAATGTTCATGTTACTCATTGTTTGTGTGTGTATGCATTATTAGAGGGACATAAAAGTCACGAATTCTGGTTTTTGTTTAAAAATCTAACTAAATGATACAAATATTTTTGTTTGTTTATAAAAAGTAAATGTTACATTTTTTTTATCAATAATCTATTGTTATGTTTTTATTGAGAAAAAATATTGAAATATTTTTTTTTAAGAAATAATATGAAACATTTTTGGCAAAAAGTATCGGAAGTATTTTCAATTCAAGGGAAATCATTGCGTTTTTAGATTTTTTTTTGAGGATTTTTCCTAAGAGTCTTTTGTGACCTTAATGAAAATCCAATATCGAATATTCAAAGAAATCCAATAATTTCCAATCCAATCACGGCATCATAAATAATGTTTTTCTCGCTTGACTACCCCGCAACCAATTTTATGTTTATTTCCTTTTTTTTTTTTTAATTTTTTCATATTTTTAAAAATGTATTGACAACAATTATTATTTGTATTGTTAACAATTTATGATATATATTATAAAAAAAATACCTCATTTTTTAATGATTAATTGGACTGATTACAGGTATTTGGTATGGTATTTTAATTTTTCAACAATATTTATTGCAATTAAAAAACACCTGAATAGCTATTATTCCATTATTTCTCCTGTAAAATTTAAGCATAATTCTAGTTCTATTTCAAATGACACTTAATTATATTGTGAGTATTTTAATTGTTCATAGAATTCATTTCATATAGAATAGAAATATTATTATGCTTTATTTTACAAATAAAATGCATATAAAAAAATAAACCATTTATATAATTTATGATAGCGACCTTGATTTGTCATTTGAATTTTATTTTTTTTCACTTTTTATTTTTTAACTCTGCAACATTAAATGCTGGAAGTTGAATTTTAAAATCAAATGCAATGAAATGAAATGAATTATAAAAAATATGATAATAAAAGTCACAATTTTAAATAAGGAGATAAGTATCTCTTTTGATAGTTGTTTATTTATTATTGATTTGGTGCACATATGCAAGTGCAATTCAATGGTCATGTTAATGCATATAAAGCCTATTATTAATTTAATTTCCATTTCTAAAGATTTTATTATGTGTTCACTTTTTTTATCTTTATTATTGCATTTAAACAAGGCTGGTTAGTGCTAATATTTAGTATGATATTTGATTTAAAATATAATTTTTATACATTCAAAGTAACGTGATACTCCTTGATTCAGATATTAAGTGATTGTCGGTAATTAATAGTTTGCATTACAACAAAAATACATAGAATACCAATTAAAGTCACTTGATTTAAGAGTATTAAATTTATAGATACAATTTTTTTTTCAAGCTCAATTTTATTATAAATAGAGCAATAAATTAATAACCGTATAAGGATTTTGTCTTATTAAATGGTTCACTGTTTGCATTTATGATTTCAACGATGAATTTAAAATTAAAGCAAAAAAAACATTGAAATGCAATATTAACAGTTCTTAGGTAAAAAGAAGGAACCAGATGCCATTTCCTTTCATTATACTCAAAGAAATTTTATTTCAATTTCGTTTCTTCAAATCTAAACCCACTAAAGAAAGCTAATAAAAAATTATTTCATGAATGACTGGGCACAAATCGTACTAAGATATGTCAAAAGCAAGAAATATATTCTTCATTTTAAATTGAAATAAAAAAAACTATACAACAATGGACATGAAATTAAATTAATCTCAGATGGCAATCAAAGGGTAAAGTACCATCAGTGCTACTGTTTTGTGCCTTCAGTGACAATAAAAATGATAAATAAAAAAAATTGAATCTCTCATCATATTACCTTTTAGATTTTTTACTTCTTCAATTTGATCGAAAAATTTAATTTGATTCTTTTGATTTGAACACATGGATGAAGAATGAAAAAAAAGGTACAAAAAAATTGTCGCATTGTTATATTCTTGTCTACTTTTATTATTATTATTTCTTTCTTATTTAATTTCATTGTAAAAGTAAGTTTTTTTGCTAAAATTCATCTTTGAGAATTTACCGGTTCATTCACATATGAAAGAGAAGTATGAAGGAGAATCGATTATTTTGAAAAGGTTTTACCTGTGTGAAATGATTATTCAATCAGAAAATAGAAACAATATCGTCTGTTTTAATCATGTAATGTATAAGAGGTTGAAGAAGTGGACAAAAAGAGGTATCTGATTTTAAAAATGTGATATTTTTTATTTTACTTCTCGGTCTGACTGTCAATCTTCGCTCTGATCTAGAAACTTTACAAATCAAAATTTGCTTTCTTCGACTACTGAATTTGAGTTAAAGATTAGATAGAGTTGCTAACTACTTGAAATGACAGTATAAATGCTGAAGCCTTCTGATGTCGTTACAGCGTATGCATAATAGAAACGAGAGACGTATGCATAAATAGACGCAGCTCCACCGAATATAGAATTCGAAAAAACAAACAAATTTCTTTTCATCCTTGGGACTGGATTCACACCCTCGTCGCAGGATTTTTATCAACCATACCCTTCTCCTAGTTCAAAAGCGTCTCTAGTAAAAATTCTACATGACTCTTTGTTGTTCGCCAAGATTTGTAATCTGAATTGACAATTTCTTCCTAAAACAAGGTCAACAATATCCATTCAAATAACCTTAACCTCCGATCTTTCTTGTGATTATGTTCAATTTCTTTAAAAAATTGCATTTCGTTTATGCACTAACAGTTAACAGTTAATCTACATAATTAATCGTCTCAACATGACACAACCACAAAAAAAAACTAATAACAGTTAATTTCTATTCAATTCCACATTTAAATTTGGTTGCTAGTAAGCTAAAGTTGAACCAAAAAAAATAGGCTTAGTAATTATTACATTCCACATGTCTTCAAATTGACACCACAATTAATCAATTTATTTTTTTCTTCTTTCAAATAACTTATTTTAATTTAGAATTCAATGTGTTGAATGTGAAGATAATCGCTAAACATTCATCAAATTAAATGATTTATTAACTCATCGACTTAACTACTAACTTGCATTAAAAACTACGTTCATTTACATAAAATTTTGGATTTATTGAGAAAATGCATATATAAATTATTTTAACTGAAACTATTGATTTTATGAATAAACAAAATTGTTTGCACACATTATTCTAATTCGATGATTAATGAATCTTTTTACAGTAGATAATGTGCTTTTAAATGCAATATTCATAAAAAAATAATGTTAAATACGGCCTAAGCTCTTATTGAGTATTTAAAAATATTGAATTAAAATAATTAAGTCGATTTTCTATTCATTTCATTCACACATTTGATTTTGTTTGTTTATGATATTTTTTTTTACTATCATCACATTCGAATAACGATAAATTTTGGTTTTTAACTTTTCTAATCCATTATTTATTAGATGTTAATTAATTTTTTTTGTTGATATTAATAACTATAAAAAAAATATGTGTTGTTTGCTTTATTTTTTATTTCAGCTTAAAAATTAAGCTTTAGTTTTTGTTTAGCGGTGTGTTAGATTACAAAAAAAAACGATAGTAGATCTTTGATAATCTATTAATTGAAATATGATTTTACTCAAAGATAAGGTTTAAAATCATTAAAATTCAACACAAATTCCATAAAAGTGTTGATCTTTCTCACTGTAAAAATTACTTAATCAAGTTTAACTTCTAATTTTTATTATGTAATTAAAGTTGATTAAGTGTCTCAAAAGAATAAAATATTGACGATTTTTATTGAAGGCTATTGCAAATTTTTGATCTGAGTTTTTTTACCCCATACTTGCATTTTTAAGTCAAATTAATTATAAAATTGTATTTCATTTAAGTTTAATTAAATCTGTAATTGTGTCTGTCAAACCTTCAAATTAATATACAATGTTTCTTTGATCTTGGCCTGAAATAATTCCTAGATCTGAGTCTAAGAAATAAAAATTTGCAAAATAATAAAAATTGTACAAGGACTAGGAAAAGTACTGCTGGATTTTCTGAGAAAAGTGTTATAGACCAACAAATTAATGATAAAGTTCTTATTAATGATCCTATTGATGATAACAAAATTATAGAAAAGAGAAAATTGTCCATCTATTTTCTGATTTAGATGAACTAGAATGTAAAGATAGCTGTAAAGAGTTCTACTAGATCGTGAACAATCTTAAGTCGAATACAAACGAGTACGTTCATTACTAAGCCATGACTAATCCCTTCTTCCTATGGCTTTTGATCAATTTTTCTATTGAAAATTTTATGAGCCTAAATATTCAACAAATTTAACCGGTTTATAAAAAATCACATAAATTCAAAAGATAAATGTATCAATACTCACAGACATGTAAAAAAATGACACTGATAAATTTCTTTAAAATAGTTTTCGGTTATCGTATCGCCACCACAAAAATAGCAAATATCAGATAAATTCTAAAAGATATGTTGTTGCTTTTGTTGTTGTAACATTAAAAACATATTCCATACAAGATAATATCAAAAATTAGATTATTTGTGTTTTTACTAGAAAATAATAATAATAATAGCACTACTTTAAGCTAGTTAAGTAATGACCATTATATTTCAAAATTTATAGTAATTTTTTTGTTAATTGATAAATACTGGTGATAAATATTTGTAGGTAGATTTCATTTTATCATTCATTTATTTATTTATTATTGTATTCGTTATAATTTATCTGTAAAAACACAGAGAAACAGATATGTGCCGGTACTATTTCTTTATTAGACCGAATATGGTGGAGACATGTTTCTAACGTTTGTAAGTAATTTATTTGCTTTTTATATACCTTTTAATTCACTTTTATTATTAAATTAGATTTATACATTTATAAATATTTTTCGTACAATAATAATTTTATATTTACCACAACAGTAAGTTTCTACTTTTTTCTCTCTTTGAATAGTCGTAATTTAATCAAAACTGTCAACACGTGTATTTACACCTCGATTTATCTAAAGTACCTGTTAATCTCACATTATTTAATTTCATTTGTTTTATGTATCTATCTTTTATTTGGATTTGGTATTTGGATTTAATTTTAAATTCGTTTATTGTCTTAAATGCATCTGTTTGTTTAAGATATGAAACAAAATAAGGTCTGTTTATGTAAAATAACTTTAATTTGCATAATAATTAATGATGATGGTTATCTTTTGATGGAAGTTTATTTTCAACACATATGATTTATTTCCTTTGTTTTTAATCAGGTTCTCACGTACGAACAATATTTTTTTAAAAAATGTGAACAAATAAAGTTATTTCATTTGTTACAAAAGTTTAATATATTTAGGTCATTAATCGCTTAATTAAAGATTTTTGAGTCATCTCTGGTTCAGAACTTGATTATAAGCCCTCCTTTTATAGGGAAACATGAAAATAATTAGCTTTAAATGACAGAAACTAACAACATTTGAATAAATTTCGCTAGAAACAGTCATTTGAAAAATACGAAAAAATATTTAAATAAAATTATATCACATTAAAAATGTAAAAGTCACATATGAAAATTGTGCTTTTCATTTCACAAACTAGGTTAATTAAATACAATATAGTACATTTTTTATCATAATATAAAAAAAAAATGTTATTATAAAACTACTCTTAAAGGACTTTCATTTTATATGGCTTTAAATAACGTAATTAACTTTTCACTTGACTTCATTTCATTTCATTTAAAAAAATCATTAAAAAATTTTAAAAAGAACAAATAGTTCACATACTCATTTAAAAGCATTGCAGTAGCTTAACAGTATTTATAATAATAAAAATAGTAATAATACTTAAAAAATGGGTCTAACTGTCTCCACATGACATAGAATAATGTTAGTTAGTTAGTTTTTTTTCTTAATATTTGACTTTTATGAACTCTTTTCAGTTTTTGTATTGTGTTGTGTGGAGTTTCAATAATGTATATATGAAAAAAAAAAATTAAACTTAATAATAATAATAATAAAAAAATATTTATCGTGCATCTACAAATATGGCATTTAATTTATCTTTCTTTGTTGTGCCAAACATGCTTTAACTAAGTTATTTTTTTTTCGCTTCAACGTTTTATGTAAACTGTTTTAATATTAAAAATTTCTTAATTAATTTTTTTTTCATCATCATTATATTATATTTTATTAAAATAACCAGTATTTATACCGCTCGTTCCGTGCATAAAAGACACTTTGCCCGTGTACAAGCAAGGCAAAATTTGTTTGATTGTATTTTAACGAGTAATATAAATAATAATAATTTAAAATAATATTTAAATTCAACCTTCATATTGTTCAGAACTACTGATAAGAAAATCGTTTCCTCAGATAAATTACAATCATTAACTAGACAGAACTACTTCACAACCCATAATTCATCTAGATTCTACATATAATAACCTGACCAGAAACAATTTAAAGATCATCAAACAGATCAACATTAATCTACATTAAAACCTGTGCAATTTATCAATGTGTTAAATAAATTTTAAATTATCTTTGATTTATTTCTTACCATTATCATTTTGTATCCTTGTGAACTAGAACTTGTATGGAAAAAAAATCAAAATAAATTAAATGAAACGAGTTCGTATGTGGTTCAGAGGTTACAACATCCTGGATATTATGAATCCAAAATATATGGATTTACATGTATGAAAACATTTAGAAGACTTCACATCATGGCAAGTCACCAGGTAGCTAATTCAATTCAACATTGATGTGTATCATTTTTTCTTCTGTAACTTTACAAATAATCACATGAAATTACAACATTGTGTCACATATTCATATTCACGAACTGTCTACACCTTCTTATCCAATTTATTATAATAATGTTTATTTCACTCTCTGTAAGCTGTAAGTTTCACGTGTATGGTTTCATTTTGCATGGCACATTTTTCGTTGCATCGCATTGTAACTTTAATAGAATTGTTGTGGAAGTAAATTTCATATTAACTTTACGGGAGTGGTATTGCAACTAAACAGTAAGTAATAATGAATGTCTTGATGGAAGTGTGAATATGATGAGCATGTAAAAGTTTACGAAAGGCAAAAAATATCAAACAACAAAATCTTTTGCATTGAAACTAAATAATAATAATAACGATTCATATAATATTCATTAAATTCTTCAATCATGTAATGTGTGTGTGTATGTGTGTCTGTGTGTG
>LN483979.1:0-32936 GCA_900002565.1 Culicoides sonorensis
AATAATTATAAACATTTTTTTGGTAGTTTACTCCATAATTTTTATCTATAATTTGTATGTTCTCAGTCACGAATCAAAAAAAAAATATAAAAGCGGCTTACATAACTATTTAAATGCCACTAGAAGAAAACAACTCAGCGTATAGAATCTTACTTTTTAAACTCAATAAACCAGAAATGAAAATTCAGTTTTTATATATTTTTATATTTTATTATAGTCCTGTGTTGGGATTTGCTTTGGAATCTTCTAAAAAAGTTCTGATTAAAGATATTATAAAAAATGAAAACTCTACAATTTCATTAAATATTATTGGTTGTTGGGACCAAGGTGTTTGAAGTCAGTATCATTAAAATAATATTTATTTATTCCATTTTTTTGAACTAGAATACGCAATTCGGGTAGCTAAAGATATCGGAATTTCTGTCACCTATAATGAAAATATTTCTTTATTAAATAAAACTATTGAACGCATTGACGCATCGCAAAAGCTTTATGTGACTGATTTTCAAGTGTGTCCTGAAATGTTATCAACATTTTCGAAGATCGACAAGTTTTTTCTGGCCCATCCATTTCGTTGGTTAATTTTTGTTGAAAAACAGGATGTTGATTTTTTTATAAACATTGATATTTTAATCGCTAGTAATGTGGTGTTGGCAATTAATGATTCACCAAACGATGGCAATGATATGGTTGTATTTAAGCTTCAACAAGGTACCTTAAGAGTTTTTAAAATTGTTTCGTAATTATATTTTACTTTATTCTAATAGTATATAAGATCAAAGAATTTTCGACAATTTTACGTGTTGAAAATTTTGGAAATTGGAACCAAACACATGGATTAACTGATGAAAGATCTAATAAAATAATTTCTTCTCGTCGCAAAAATATGTTTGGCGAGCAAATGACATTAGTTGTTTTGACAATTGATAATCATACTTACGGATATTTTTATAACAAAAAGTAGAAAAACTTTTAGGCACAAACTTTTGTAATTTTATTTTTTTTTCTTCACAGAAATAAAGAATATGATCCAACAATGAGGATGCTGTACATTTTAAACAATATTATTATGGATACATTCAATTGTACAAAAAGATTTACATTAACTCAAAGAATCGGATATGATGGTAAAATTCAAAAGAAAAAATAGTAAAATAAAATTTCTTTTTTTATATAAATATAGAGACTGGCATATGGGTCGGCACTTATGGTAATCTTATCAATAATCATGCGGACCTTTGTCTCACTCCATTTTTTGTATTAATTGAAAGTATGTGAACACTATGAAACTTTGAGTTTCAATTTATTGTTTTTTTATTTTTATTTTAGGACTTCCGGTTATTGATTATCTAGATACTTTAACACCCTTTGTTGGTTATTTTATTTTTCGAGCTCCAAGCCTCTCGTCTGTTGCAAATATATACTTTCTCCCATTTTCTAGAATGGTCTGGATTAGTTTTGGTGTAAGTGCAGTTATTTGTACTGTATCAATCTTTATTTTAATTAAATGGGAAGAAAAAATAACAACACGCGAAAGTAGATCCAACTTTACCGATGTCGTTTTGTTAACAACTTCAGCAATTTGTCAAATGGGAGCAGATATTCAAACAAAATTTGTTTCATCAAGACTGCTTATATTTTTTCTATTTATTACTTTTGTGTTTGTCTATACTTCATTTACTGCTAGTATTGTTGGGCTGTTGCAATCATCAACCAAAAGTATTCAAACGCTTAATGATTTGCTCAACTCCAAGATAGAACTAGGAATTGAAGATAATTTATACACGAGATACTACATTGGGGTAATTTGACAAATTGTGTTATGTGTGAATTTTGAAAAACTAATATATTCGTGATTAGCAAACCAATGATCCCGTTCGATTGGAAATATATAATAAAAAAATTGCTCCACCAGGTCAAGAGCCTCGGTTCTATGATAGACAAACGGGAGTTGCTATGATGAGAAACTCTTCATTTGCATTTTTTGGTGAACCACGTAAGAACTAAATTAATTTATGTTTTACTTTTTGCATACCAGCGCATTTTCCATCGATTTTTAATTTGCATTCTGAAAATTGAACTCGATCACGTTCAATTTTTTTCCACAGGTCCAATATATCGAGAAATTCAACAAACATTTTTTGAAGAAGAAAAATGCGGACTTAATCAAATGGAGTATCTTGAAATAATTGAGCCATATCAGGCGGTTCAAAAAAACTCACCAATCAAAGAAATGGCCAAAGTTGCGTAAGTTTGTTAAGTATATGAAATTACAAAATATTTTCTCAACCATTTTAACAAGTATAGAATAATGAAATTACGAGAATATGCAATTACGAAAGTTGAAATTGATCGTATATTAACATCAAAGCCTATATGTGCTGTTGGAAATGGACAACGATTTGAAAGTGTTTCATTCGAAAGTATTAGTGGTGCAATAATTTTCTTTGGATATGGACTTTCTGCTTCATTTATTATTTTTTTATTAGAGATCATACATCATTTGAGTTTCAAAATTTGTAAAAAAAACGTTACTAATATTTGAAGGAAAGGCAATTATATTGAAAATGAACGAAAATAAAAATTGATAAAACAAGAGCTAGCTTTGTTTTTATTTTATGTATTTATTTTTCATATGTTTGTATTAGGTTTTTATGTGAGTTGGTTAAATTTTCATGTAGAATAACTTTTTAACACCTGTGAAATAATAAATTTGTTAAATATGTTTTATTAAAGCGCAATAGTACTACTACTGCCACGATATCTTTTTTTTCAGTCGTTAATAAACATTTCAATGAAATCTGTATTTAGATTGCTTTTCAAATTCATATGATGTTTTTTTTTAAATAATTAGGATTTACATTAAATTTATGATTAGTGTACTAAAATTGAACAAGATTATTAAATGATGATGCATTTCAAGGAAGATTTATTGTTGAAATATTTGAATCTATGTTTTGACAGTATTTTAGTATGTTTATTTTCATTGTCAATAGTTTCACAATCACTCAAATCAATAATTTCGATTCATAATGACGTTTTTCTAAAAAGAATAAGTTAAATTTGAAGTCTTTCGAATTGTGTTTTTTTTACTTACGATGATCTTATAGAAGATGATGACGCTCTCAACTTAGATGTGTATCGTTTTGAATTGGATGATGAAGTGGGTTTCATTGAAATGTCATCAACTTTTTTCAAACGATGTGTATAGACTTTGTTACGACTAGAATTGGATCTGGATTTGGAGTCCTGTTTTTTATTTGAAATTTTATCCTTAGGTTTGGACTCAGAATGATCAACTTGACTTTGATTTTCATTTATGACTTTAATTCTTCTCACTCTTCTAGGAGGATCTGTTTTGATTGTGTCTTTTGCCAAATCTTCAGAACTACTATTGACAACTTCACGACTGGCTGTTCTAAGAATGCGTCGACATTCACGTGTGGATGTTGATGTTTTTGAAGAAGTTTGTTTTGGAACAGTTTCGGTTTTTGATTCAATAGAATTCCGTCTTAAAGGTATGCGGTTGATCGTTTGACGGCCAGGAGATTTTCTTAAAGATGAAATACTTTCTTGAGAACTTGCTGACGAAAGAGAGGCTACAAAAAAAAATGTAATATTAATAGAAAAAATAATATAATACAAAGGATGACTTACAGCAACATTCTCTAGTAATTCTTTTAGGTGAATAAAAGATTCGTTCTGAACTACGTTGTGCAGTTTGCGTTGGCTTCTCATTAATTGTTTCCATAACTTCCATATATTGTTGATGATGATGTGACCGACTTTTTCGCCGAGTTTCTTCTTCATCCATCTTTTTAACGGTCTGAAATTAATATAAGACATTTTTTTTACACATTTTTGTTACATTATTAATTTTTTTTTATTACATTCATAATATCATCTGCAGCCCTAGTCAACTCAGCCAAAACTTTTTCATCTCTTTTATAGTCCTGGCTTCTATCATATTGGTCAACATCAAAATCAACAGAACTTTCTTTAAGTCCGAGTCCTAACATTTCCGATCTGGACTTGACTTTTGGCGATAATCTAACATATGATTTTTTTTCCAACGAAACATTTCCCATCAAATTTTCTCTAATTGTTTTTTCAAATTTATTTATTCTTTCAATGGTCGAAGTATTACTTGACATTGTATCACTATTATAACTTTCATTATAACTTTTCTCAAAAACATCAGAGGATGGCTTTTGACTACTTGGACGTTCAAATGATGTATTATAAAAGTAATCATTAACTGGACTAACGTCGTTGGATCTTATGCCATCTTGAGAATATTTCTGTTGAATTTGGAATGTTTGATTTGATGGCGAAACATAAGATTTCGAAATTCTTGTAAGTAACGGACTGCTAGGATTAGAATTCCTATGTTGGTTAGTTGAATTTTTCTGATCATAATTAGATGAATTTTGATTGTTATTCGCCAATATACCAAAATAGACAAGTTCAGTAGGTTTCAATTGGCGAGCACCAGATTTGAGTGCCAATTGTTCAAATGCCTTTGATTTTGCTATAATTCGAGAAGGTTTCACAACACCTTCAGAGTCTACAAAAAGGATCAAAAATCAAATGTAAATACAGTAAAGGGATTTTAAAAGCAGGTTCAAGGTGTTCAAATATTGACATTTTACATAAAAATCACCATATTCCTCATCAAACATTTTTATACAATTTTTACAAATTATTTGTTTAATTACCTGACATGATGGTCCTTGGAATAGGTACTGGACGTTTTTTAGGTTTTTCAGATTTAACAGTATTACGATCTAAACTGTTTGTAGGTGAATACAATTCAATTGATAGTTTGTTGGAATTTAAATACTCTGAATTAGAATCTGAAATTTTTATTAAATTTTCAAAAAGAAAGGGATGATTTTATATGTATCTTAAAAACAACAAACACTACTTAGATGAACTGTTGGTTAAAATTTTGTGCAACAGCGACTTGTTATAAAAGGTAATTTAGGAAAACAAAGCAAAGTAATGTTAAAAGCCTGGAAAAAACAACTTTAGTCTTCCACCTTAATAAAACTTTAAAATGATAGGATATTGATAATTAAAGTGCTACTTACAAAGCTATAATGAATTAGTAAAATACGTGGGATGAACAAAATATATTAATACTAAAATATTAATTTTATTGCAATCATATAATATATTATAAAGACAAGCTTATTATATTATTATTTCAAATGGATTTATATTTTATTCACCTTGGCTAGCTTTTAAAAGTGTCAAAGCCTCGAACTGCATTTGAATTGTCTTTACAAAATTGGCTTTTTGCTTGTGTCCTAAAAGATCCACAGTATCGATTCCCTGATCAGTGTCTCCGCCAAGATCAATAGGAGAGTGAATAACTTTTTCCGGAGAAGGACTTTGAAATGCATCAGTTCTCTGGTTTAATTTAAAAATTTGGCGTGGCTTTGGAATGGGTTTCACTTTTGAATATAGATTGTTATAAGTTTCACAGCCAACATCACTTAGAGATTCATTTGTGTTTAATTGCTTTTGTGAAGAAATTGTAGTCCAATTATTTGAATTAATTGTACTTATTGAATGTATTAAGCTGTTATTAGATTTAATAGAAGGAAACGTATTATATTGCTTGACTACAACAGGATTTTTATTAATTTGTTCTCTACTTCCACAATCAGTAATTCTTCCCATCTCTTTTAATGTTTCAGAAACATTCATCAAATCTTTAAATGCCTCATCTAAGTCTTTTCTCAATTGAATTTCATTATTTATTTCATTTTTTTGACTATGACTAGAAAGCGAAATTGGTGAGAATCCGCTCTTAAAATTACTCAAACTTTCAGTATCAAATTTTCCAATACGGTTACTTTTTTCACTCATATTAACTTTTTCTGGCTTTACTGCTTCAGTTCCAATTATTTTAAATTTATTCAAACTATCACCTAATTTAATTGTATTTTTTACTAATGAGATCGATTTAAGTTCTTGTTCGGGTGCAAGCACCAACCCGGTTGATTGACTTAGAGAACTGCTATCAGGTTTCTTATACTCAACAAATGATGAATTATAGGAACGTGAAAGAACTTTTTTTGCTGGAGCACCTGCACAAAAGTATAAGTAAGTTTAAAAAAGTGTTACTTGTTAGACTTATTAACAGTTAAAATGTTATGTTTTTCTTTTCATTGTGTGTTTTCATATTATTGATTCATATCGATAAATATATTATGGAGGTCAATTTTAGTAAAGTGCTATATTCAAATGTGCGTTCAATGTTCATCCCAGATTAGGCTAATGCTCTAGGATTATCTCTTCTGAAAGCTCTATAACAAATAATTTATACCTTCATTCCAAGTTCCTGTATCATCTTTGAATGTAAAATCGATTTTAGTTGAATATCCAAAGTCGTTTACTTTCGATGTATTTTTATCTGATTCTGTTTTAAATGTAAAATAAATATTTTATTTTTTACAAATATTTTTAAAGACTTCTTACTTGCATCAATCGCATCATTTTGTGAAATATTCTCATCCTCATTATAGATAGGATTTAACTTAACACCCCAAATACTATCGGTATCTTTCATATTTTCTCCTAAAAGATACCGCCTTGGTTTAACAGGTTTATTTTTAAGTATTCCACGAATAGACATATCTTCAACTTGATCCAAATAATTATTAAACGAATGAAAATCTCCTGAATAATCTGAAACATCATTCATTATAAGTTCAGGAGTGATATTAACTTCATTCTTTTCTCCATATCTACAGAACTGAGTAGAATCTGTAACTGACTTATTTGAATTAGCTGAGCTAACCGAGCAAGTTGAAGAAGAAACTCGCCTTCGTCTTCTAAAATTATTAGTAGGAGGTGGCTTTGCTTCAGATTCTACTATATTAACCCGTCCTGAGTCTGGCGTAAAATGAACTTCAGTCTTACAAAATTCAACGCGCTTCGTGCTCTTCTTTCCATTTTCATCTAAAATACCATCTTGCGATGAGGAATCATCTTCATTATGACCATTTATATGAATTGAAGTTCTTCCTTCAAAATCGAAACGACTTCCAGTTGAAAGTGTAGTTGGCATGGAAAATTTAGAGCTCTTAGGAAGACTTATCAAATGAGAATCATTAAAAAGTGTTATTCTTGTAGGTGATAGCTTGCTTCGCGAAATGGCTAAAAGAGAATTTCTTTTTCGGTCTGTGGTTGGAGATGATCTCCCTAAACCACTATCAGTTGACGATTCCATTTTATCATCTTGTTGTTCTAAACGCTCAAAAGCGTACGATTTACGCCTTAGCAACGAATTTGATGGCGATAGTTCGTTGTTCAAAAGCTTTGAACGCCAGTTCCCAAAACTACTTCGAACTGATGGACTAGCATTTGAATAGTTTATTTTGGAATGATCGTTATCCAATAGTAAAGAATTTCGAGGTGAATTTAAAACAGTATCCTTGTAAAGAGATTCGTCTTCTAAGCGACGTAAACTATTTCTTATATCAAGTAAAGTCTCAGCTGTAACAATTTCCTTTTTTTTCATATTTTCGGACTCTGTTAAAAAAGTAAATAACTTTAAAAATATTGATTTTTGAATGAAAACCTATGCAACTCACTTTCAACATTAGCCCCTTTAAGTATAGAATCTAATGCTACAAACTCTCCATCATCATTAGGAGACACTTTATCACCTTTATTTGCACCGCAAATACTTTCAAGTTCTTGTCTTATTTTATTTACATCAACGGATATTTTTGTTGGAAAATCTAAAGGCCTAGTGTTAGTTCGCGCTGTACTGGAACACGGAGATGGATATTGAAAGGATCTACGGATCCGACTAATTCGGTTCCAAGCTTGGTTCATTTCCAAATCACTATCATCATTTTGTTGAACAAGATCTTCATTTGACTGACTCTTAGCACGGCTAATTCATAAATTATATAAAGTAAGTGGACATATGCATTTTTTAATTTGAATTTCTTACTTTCCATTCCATTTTTCATTTGAATTATATGAACTATTCAAAATTGGAGATGTATTCATAGTTTTTAAACTTAACGAGGATGGTCGTTCAGCAGCTGACATACTACCAATACCTAAAGTATTAGTATTGCTAGATGAAAGGCTTATAGTTCGCGAAGACATGCTTTGGCTTGTAGTTGATTTCACAACTTGTAGCGCACCACCCTCTTTTGTACGCGCTTGTAATATTTCCATTTGTTTTTTTTGTGTATGTTTGGTACCGTCAGGTGTCAAAAAGTTATTTGTTACCATCTGTGCGTTAAGTGAAGAAAATAAATAATTATTATAAATATATTCAAAAATTTTAAAACAAAATTTTACCTTTCCATATGTATTGAAAGAACCTTTGATCCAATGATTTTCAATTGGATTAGCTTCTGCTACAGGACTTGGATGATGTTGCTGCCATTCATGGACTTGAGTTTGAAAAGGAGTGTTACCGATTGCAACTTCCATTGTCCTTTACATAACTTCACAATAAGTTACAACAACTGAAAATAAATTTAAACAAAAATTTTTATAAAGCATAAAAATACTATTGATTCATTTTAAGATTAAAGTTACAGAAGATTATGTAAAATTATTAAAAGAAATATAGATAACTTGATAAAACACATATTTTTTTAGAATTACGAATTAAATATTATAATACTGTTTATTGTTATTTAAAAAATTGAACATAAATTGGTTTTATAATTTACATCATTGTATGTCCATATAATGTTAAAAGTTAAACATTTTCAAACCAGTAAAAGAAAACAACCATAAAAGGCATATTCAAGGTCCTTCATTAAGTAACGCTTTAAAAATGTTTTATTAAATTTATTATAATTCCTCTTCTTCTTCAACTTTAGTTTCATTGTTAACAGATCTAGTGACATTTTTGATGAAAGTATCCAATCGTCCCACAACTTTTTGTAGTTTGATTTCAAGGATTTCAATTCGATTTTCAAGAGTTTTGATTTTTTGAAAAGTATGGTATTGTGATTCATTGAATTTTTCTTGATCTGATGACCTGTGTGAAAATATATCAATGTCAAAATTTTTTGTAAACATTAAATCATCATCCATGGAAGTTTCGTTGAAATTTGTACTTTTCTTACACAACACACATTTATTCCAATAATATTTTATTTTTCGGAAAATAAATTCACCAACAGGAATGCTATCTTGCTGAATTTCCCGTTTAATATCAGAATATGTGTCATTTATGATAGCAAGGAACATATTCTACATGAATTTTAAAGTTCAAGTATTAAAAATTTGTTATTTTTCGGTAAAATGAACAAATATTACCAACAAAACAAAGAAAACAAAAAATATATATGACATAAAATAAATCGGTCCAAGTATATGATTTGCTCTTTCGATTTCAAGATAATCAAATTCTCCCAAGATAGTTCGAAAAAGTGTAAATATAGATGATGAAAATGTGTGAAAATCTTCAAGCTCATTCCCAAATGCAATGTATCCAAGTTGAGCATAAGCAATGAATACAATTGAAAACATTAATCCAAATCCTAAGAGATCTTTAAAACACTAAAAATATAAAATAAATTCTTTGAAACATGCAAATATTGAGATATTTAGAAATTAGAGTACCCTTGACACTGTCGTGCTAAATTGCATCATTGTTTTGTTAAAACTTAGGTATTTCAATGACTTAATCCATGCTAGGAATAGGCAAACGCCCACACAATTTTTAAATTGTTTTTGTCTTTGTACAAATATCTCAAAGTTAACAAATTCATGAGGGGCGTTCACGTGTCTTTCTAATTTTTCACCAACAAATACTTCACGGTATATGGTAAATGCCATTCCTACATAAAGTATCTATATTGAAATATAAAATCATTTATAACACATTCAATGACAAGCGCAAACAAAATTTACAGCAGCAATTGATAAATCAATAAGATTCCACAACTTTGTACAATATTTAATTCGAAACTTATACATTTCTAGCAATTCTTCTAAAGTGTAATAGAGCAATAAAACAACTAAAAAGGCTTGTAAACATATTAAAGTTATATCAGTCCCACTTTTGAGATTGAATAAATGGATACTTTGAACATTCGAACTTGTGGTTATTGTTCCAGTAGGCAATTTTTCAATTATTAATCTAAAATGATAGGGAAATGAAAAACTAAAATCATTTTTGCTTTGACAACAATTACTGTACAAAACAGAGCATGTCCAGATTGGCATTGTACAACGAAAATTCAACAATAATCATTCTTGTTTTTCGATCAATCCAATTACCATTGTACAGTTCTTGAAAAATAGCTTTATTTTCGTTTTCATCTAGTGATAAAACTTGTTTAAATCCTGTTGTTGGATAAAGGCCAAATCTGCCTTGAATGTAATCCTGATTATCTTCAACGTTATGTTGAAAATGCCAAGCACTTCTATTTTTAAACCCAAAAGACAATTTGTCTTCAAAATTTTTATCAAAATACGCATAACAATTTTGAAAATGATTTTTAAACAGAGATGTTGCAATACAAGTGGTATTGGATATTCGACTTTGCATGATTCGTGGTGGTCCAAGAAGATGATTTTCACTTGTAATAAACATATAACCAGATGAATAAGTAAAAGTATCGAGAAAAACTACATCCAACCACTAGAAAAAGTTTGTAAAGAAAATAATTTAATATTTTAAATTATAAATCAAAGGAAATTAAACCTTCCAAAGCTCTTCTACAGTCGAAAGTTCTCTGAAATTAGTTGTAATACTTGATGTCTCATATGTATTACTAAAGTTTCCAACAATAAAACGTTCTTCTTCAAATCTATCGATCACAAGTTTCGTTAGATAATAATAATTTTCTCCGGTAAAATTTAATGAAACTAAAAAAACAGAATAATAATGAAAATAATATTTAGTTCAGAATCTTTCATACCAGTTGTAATGATTGTCAGAAAAACTAAGTAAAGAGATAGATCAAGTACCAGTCTTGCCAAATATTTATCATTTGTTGAGTGTACTTTTTCACTAGAATATTCTTTTACATGGCTTTTTCTAGGAGATTTATTTATAAACTTGTTCATTCTTTTTGCAAATTATATTTTCAGAAACATCAAAACAAATTTAATGTTTAATTCAATGTTCATGTGATACATTTTAAGACTTTTTTAAAAATATTTAAAATTGAGAGGTTTAATTAATTAAGCTATGATCTGTTATAAGGCTCTCTCTTAATTACTAATCAAAAAATTAAAACGGTTTTTGACTATGAAAACCGATTAGTGTAAGTTAATCACAATATAAATGCCGATTGAGATATTTTAATTTGAAACCATAAGAAATAACACCAAAATTCGACCTGACAGACCATTGAGTTTTGCTAGACTGTACTTTTAACAATAAATATTGTTTTTTCTTATTCATAAGATATACAACATTTCTAAAACAACAAGCTAAGTAATTACTCGCTTATCTACAAAGAAATGGAAAATAAAATTTAATTAATTTAATATGTGTTGCAAGTTCAGGAAGATATTAACATGCAACCACTTATTAAATTTTAATAATAATAATTTATGAACTTAATAATTCAATAAAATCTATTTAAAAAAGCTAAAGTTGTATAGAAATTAATAGATACGAGCTCATTGTTCATCATTCAAAAGTCATAAAAGGAACACAGTTTGAGATCATGACAAAAAATTTTTGAAATTGTGATAGAAAATAAGTTAAGATCATCGATTCTTCATCGCTAATTTTACATTACAATTGTTTTTGATGAGGAGATGAAAAAATATAGCAACCGAATATTTCCTCTTTCTCCATATATGGGACATTAAACAACAATTTAGTAACCTTGACGCATTTTTTCAGTTTGTATTATGAGTTATAAAAATTATACTGAAATGATGTTAAACTGCAGAACAACGTGCGTATTTTTTTTCATTTTTTTTTTTAATTTTACCACTAGATTCACTTTTAAAAACTTTAAATTTTTATTTTTATTTTGAATATTTTGTTTAATTTAATATTTTTTTTAACTTATGAAATCAAGCAATTAAACATTTTTTTAAATGCGTGTATAAAATGAAATATCAAAACAATTAGAGAAAAAACTATGAAAAACTGTTAAAATTACAGTTGAATGCACATGACTAGTGTAAATCATAGTATATTTTCTAAATATTTCTTTTAAACCAGAAATACAGTAAAACATAATTTGTGTTTGTTGTTACTTGATGGTTTTATTACGGTGCATAATTTTTTTCCTGTATTTGGTTTTAACTAATAATGTATTAACTGCAACAAACCTACTTCATAGCTGTTAAATTATTGTAAATTGTTTATTTTCGAGAATAAATTTTTAAATTATATTATCGTAGTAAAAGGAAATATATGTTTGTTGAAAAATCTTCTTACATTACTATTTTTACAATGTAAAATGTTAATGCTCAACGAGAAAATTCTAGTTTCTGAGCGTTTGTCCAAGTTTTTAGAAGTTTCAAATTCCAAGTAAAATTTGTTGAAAACTTCAAGAACACCAATCCAAGTGAAATACACGGAAATCGAATATGCACAAAAATTTTCAATATAATCAAATATTTTTACTTATAATTTTTATTGCTCAAATAACGTAGATTGACTAGTAGTCAAATTCATAGATCGCTTGATATTTAACCTTTCTTTGACATTTGACTTGTTTTCATTGGGCTTATTTTAGTATGAATGAGTAAATGAAAAAGTAAATTTTTACGGTAAAAAGTTAACTAGATTTAAGTTATTGTAAACATACATATAAGTTGTTCATAAATTTTTTTCATGAACGAATTTTTTTTATTAACAATTTATTTTACTCAAGATCGGATGAATAAAAAAATACAATCCATTCACAAAAAATACGCAAAATCACAGTTGCATATCAAGTACTAAACAAAACTTGATGTATAGACAGAAATCCACAGATGATGATTGAGTATGACATTCACTTATAAAATTGTATGTGTATTTATTTTGCGAATTATGAATTGGTATAGTAATAATATTAAGAGTAACACTCCTCTGACTCATTCATGGTAAGTAAAAATTTGAATTTAAAATTCAGAGACAAACATAATAATAATAATAATAATAAAAAGTTTAAAAACGACTCACGCAAGTAAGAAATATTTATTTGTGTTCAATGAATGTTAACAAGTAGTATAAGTACAACAACAATCAAATTAAATCAATGAAGTCATGCAAAATAGTAAGTGATACCTACAACAATATTTTCGGTAAATTTTCTTCACCATGTGTTAAATCACGTTATTACTTAATCTGTTTTCTAATATATTTTTAATTATCTCCATTTATAATGTTATATTATATCTTAATACATAAAAACAATATTCAAATTAAATTCAATTTTTGTGATTATTTAGCGGAATAGTTTGTTTAAAATAATAACATTACTTTTTACCGTGAATCACATTTCTTGTGTTAAAACTATTTTTTTATATATTGTAGCCTATTTACACGCCTTAATGTCTAAATATTCGTCATCATACATTGAAGTGTTAAAATAATTAATATTATATTGTATTGAAATGTAAATGAAGTCAACATCGATATGTCAATAAAACTAATGTGTAATATTATTTTTTTTCTCAAGCACTGCATTACAAATATAAGTGTAGGAGGTTTGAATAAAATATTGCACTTACAATATCATTATATTGGCATGTATACATTTACTATGACAAAATTTAATTCACCCAAAATCTGCTTTATGTCGTAATAATTAGGAAAATTATACCGAAACTGTTATTCCAGAAAGAGTTTGAATGAATGCACATTAGCTCAATCAATCTGTATGATGCAAACTACACGAATGACAACATAACTATTTTTTTAAATCATGCAGAAATGCACTTTAAATATTACATCACAAGCCCTGTAAGAGCCAAGTTAGTGTTAGTGTTCACTGGTTAACCATAATTTCACGAAATGACGTCCAATCATCGTTGTGCTCAAGACCCAGTATTAACATGTTTCTATGACTTCGAAATTTACGCCATTTGAACGAAAGATTTTTATAAAGCAAATTAAAAGTTTCAATATTTTATTTAAAAAAAATCTCTATGAGTGGGTTTCTTTATATATTACAACACCTTTTCATTCTGCAACTTTTTATATCAAAATAAAAAAAAATATATAAGAATGCAATATATCTACAAATTGAACATATAAACAATCATACCGTATCGAGACAGTTTTGAAAAAAATATTATAATATAAATTTTTAGAAACCATATGGCTGCCTATTGAGCTTTAGAAAAGGGGCCTCACCTTTCATATAATGCTTTTATTCTCTTATTTGGAATGTAGCTTTTTGTTTCTCAGAAATTATTTTGTTTTAAGTTTCAATAGAAGACTTAACAGCTTATTCGTTATTGATTCAATCTAGTTGTGTCAATATAACAAAATATAACTTTAAATCATATCACTAAGAAAATCAATTTTAATCATTTTTATCATACAAAGCATACAAAAATGTTGGAAGTACAAATGTGTATTTTTTTAAATGAGTATGCAAGTTTTAATGATTAAAGTTACTATTTTGATTATTAGAGAGGAAAATCTGAATATTTAATTTTGATAAAAGTTGTAATGTAAATTTTTTTTGCAAGTAAAACTTTTCTCATATACAACGTACATTTGTAAACACAACATTCTTTTGCATTCTCTGTTTAACTCGTTATATTTTTTTGTTGAGTTACTTTATTCTTGTTTTTGTTTTAACCTTTTTTTCTGTATCTTAACTGTTGTATTTAATTTCATTTATATTTCGATAATTGTATAGTTTTTCGTATGATAAATTTATTATAATTCTTTTTCTATAATCCTTCGTTTCGATTTTTTCACTTTTCGTTAACTTTAATTCAAATTCAAAAAAAAAAAAATGAAAATCGTAATTATCTTTTTATCTTAATACTAATTTGTATTGTTATTAACTTAATAAAGTCTGCTTTTCTTTCTTTCCAATGCTTTTTAATTTAAATCACTGAACCTATAATATGAATGACAGGTTTTTACTGTTAAAAAAAGTTGATTTGATAAACACTGATTCTTATCGTTTTATATGAGTATGACTTTTATTAATATCAACTATTTTCTCTAATTATTTATTTATATTATCGCTTTAAACTTCTTCCATTTTAACATCTGATGTTTTCAATAATATGTGTTATGTTGCTTTGTTGCTTTATATATGTTTTTTTTTTTATTATTATTATTATAATTTATTTTTACTTTAAAGAGAAATGATATTTGAATTGGACCTCGGCAAAAAACAGACTGAAACATGTGTGTTAAAACTAAACAGACAAGACCAAAATGAAAACGAAGACAACGACTGTTTAGGTTGCCCACCAACGCATTACTAAAACTTGCTATATATGTTTCATAGTCTCTCGCAATTTTGTAAATCAAAACACAATACTGAAGTAGGAGTTGCTGAAGCATTAACTTGAAATTTTATTTTGTTTTATATTTTCGTTCAAAAACTTATTGAAATACAACATGTATATGAGATATTGAGTAGTGATCAACAGTACGAATACATGAGCGAAATATTTTATTTTTATGTATTAGCTAGTTTCGTCTGTACTATTTTTTAACGTTTTGACTTTGCTTATCATTTCTCAAGCGCATTAAATTAAACTAAATGAGCCACAAAAGTCGTTAAGTTCAGCGATAGGTGATCAGATCTTTAGATTTCTTACCCAAAAGAAATTAATCTGAATTGTTTTCCAAATAATATCCTTTTTAGATTAAAATAAAAAAATAGCCAAGACACGTTTTTTACTTTTGATTGAAAATCATTATTATCAATTAATTATTTATAAAATGCCGCGGTCTTCGCGATATAATATATTTGAAATTGTTATCAAAAATTGTGAACTTCTTAAAAAAAATAGCTTGATGTTATTTTAAAGAAACTTTATAGAAATACCACCTAGATTTCACAGTCAGCTGCTGCATACACCTACTCAAAAAATTACAAAAACATAATTTGCAGTTTATATTGAACGTTTTTAATACTTTGACATGTCTAATTTAACCCTCAATTTCCTCAAAAATAAAATATAAAAGAAAATAATCTATTGGTACAAAAATCCTTGGTTTTTATGAGTTTGCCCTATTTTAAAGTGGAGCAATTTCCTCGCAAAGAATTTATTATCAAGTTGACGAAAATCCTGAACATAATATGTTATGACTCAGTAGATAATAAATTTTTAATATATGTAGATCTTAGGTTAGGTTTTACAAGGGCACCACCGCAGTCTCAAAGAGTCCTATTGTGGTCTTTCAAGTATTCGAAAACTTTAATATGAGGTACAAAAATGTTAATATGAGGTACTGAGACAAGTTTTGATGATATTTTATTATTTTTGATAAGTTACTCATAAATTTGAGCAAATTCATATAAAATTTTACTTGTTGTGCCAAATGCTTATTTTTTTTTCCTTCCACTTTATATTCTGTAATTTTGATAAATGAAATCCTTAACAGATATAATTTTTCGACGGAAAACCTGTTCGAAATTCAAGTTAAATAAAATTTGCTCCATCTACAATGTGTTGAGAAACTTTGATGACAGTTGCTTTTCCATTACGTGTATGTGGGTAAAAAAATTAAAAACTTTTTTGGATTATGAACATATCTCTAATCAGTCTTATTTTTAGTATATTATGATTTTAATATCATATCTTTTTAAATTGTTTGTTAGGTGAATCTGAATCAAAATTCTCTAAAACACTTAATTTGCTATAGGAAATAATTTTAGCAAAAAATTTGTCAAATAACATAGGTTATAACTTGTTTATTTTGTGAAATTAAACATTTTTACCTTCTATCGTCATATTCTAGTCTGTATTGCTATATACGAAAACAAACTGTGTTCGTATATTCAAGAAAGAAAACTAAATCTTTCTACTTTTCTAATTTTATTTTGACAATTTTTTTAATTTACACGAAAATTTCAAATGCTAATTTAAATTCAAATGACGAATCAAAAGTCAACTACATCAAATAGCCGATTAAAACAAGATTATATAAGGCTGAAAAAGGATCCAGTTCCATATATAAGTGGTATGACAAAAATAAAGTTTCATATTTGAACTTGAATGTAGAAGTTTTTTTCTATTGTTCATTTAATTTTATGATACTGAGACGTAATTTATTTTATTCTGTTTGAACAGCTGAACCTTTGCCGTCGAATATACTTGAGTGGCATTATTGTATTCGCGGGCCAGAAGATTCACTTTATGCAGGCGGTTATTATCATGGTAAAAATTTAAGTGGCCGAAAATTATTTCACTATAAATGAATTTTATTTTGTTGATTTTACAGGCTGTCTTCTTTTCTCAAAAGATTTTCCATTTAAACCACCAAGTATTTATATGTACACACCTAATGGACGATTTAAAACAAATAAGAGATTGTGCCTAAGTATATCTGATTTTCATCCAGGTAATATTCAGGCCATATGTGAAAACAAATTATTTAAAGTTGAAATGAATTTCAGATACTTGGAATCCAGCATGGTCGATTAGTACAATTTTAACAGGCCTTTTAAGTTTTATGCTTGAAACGACACCAACACTAGGATCATGTGAAAGTACGACTGCTGAAAAGCGTCGATATGCAGATAACTCTCTAGAATTCAATTTAAAAAACGAAATATTTGTGGACCTCTTCCCTGAAATTGTGGAAGAAATTAAACAACGACTTCAAAAGCTCAAAGAAGCGAAAGAAAACAACAATAATAAAAATAAAGAAAATGGATCTAACAAAATTGGATCATTAAATGAAAATAATACCGAAGAATTTGTAAATGGTACAACAATTCAATCAGGATGGCATTCACTAACAACAAATGTAATTTTATTTATTTTGTTCCTGATTTTTGCTCTGATTGTCAATCATGTCCTCAAAACAATGAATGTAGAATAAATTACCATTTTTTTTATTATTTGAATTTTATTGTACATATAACAATATTATTTCTTAGTAAATTTTATGTTTATAAATTTGACGATATAAAATATGTCAAATTGTTCGGCTGTAAAACTATCATCATTCTATTTAAAATCTTTAATAATTAAAAAAAAGTAAAAACAATATAATCATAATTGTTAATACATAGAAATCTAGATAATGTTTGAATTATTAAAATTTTTAATTTTTTTCTCTAATCCTTGTATGAAACTGATAATTTAATAAAAATAAAATCATTGAACATGTTGTTGTTGTGATTTGAATTTATGATCAATTTAATGTTTCTTTTACTCCTAGTTACTTATTTTCTAGTTATATCATAATAAAACACGTATTTATTTTTATTTGAGATATTTTGATTTATTTGTTCATTTATTTGTTGATTTTTAATTAATTTTAATATCATTAAAGGCAGATTTTTATTCAATTTTATTTTGATTAAAGCACATTTTTCTACTATTTTTTCATGTAACTTTCCATTTTAAAATTTTGTTTTTATTTTAAAAAAGTATTGTAAAATCTTCTGAAAACTATAAAAGTCTTATATTTGAATATAGTCAAATGAAAAGAAATAAAGATATCAATTACAGTTGCTATTAAAAATGCAAATCCAAGCTGTGGAGTTATTTCATTAAAATATTATTTTTAATTTTAAATCTAATCTTATTTGTAAATTATGGCTAAAACCCTGAAGAAATAAAGCGTTTTAATTGAATAATTATTGTTAAAGCATATTAATTTTATTATTTTGATTAAAAATATACGTTTTAACTATTCTATATTTAAATTTTTTATTCGAAGTAGTATTAATTTAGGTAAATGACATTGCTTTGACTTCCTACCTGGTTGAATATTTTGAAAAAAAAGTTAATAAATTGTGTGATGTTAAGGTAAGTTTTTATATTAAACCTTCAATTAAATAAAGGTTATAAAAAGAAAAAAAATTTTTTGTTTATTTTTTATTCGAAAAATTTTATGTCTCTACTGGTAAGGTTCGTATTATTTGCAATAACGGGAATAATAAGAATAGGAAATGACTTAGAAGTGAATCTTAGTTGAAATGTTTTTTTACTGTAGATAAATTTTGAACTTAGTATTCAATTGGATTTTGATCTCGAGGTTTTCGCGAGTATTTCAAACCTAACGTATCGCCAATTTCGTCAATTACACTAAGAGCGTAGTCTAGTTGTTCTTTGGTATGAGCAGCTGATAGGCAAAAACGAATTCGGCCTTCCATAATTGGAGTAGCTGGGAACCCTACCCCGACAACTGCAATTTCTCTTGTAGCAAGTGTACGAACAACCGCACTGAAATTTAAAAAAATATATATGTATAATATATGTTTAGTGAGTACAAGCTTTGAAATTTTAAAATACCCAATTTTGGAAAATAGATACACCAACATCGGAACAACTGGCGAATCTTGATGTCCATAAGTGATAACGCCAATTTGTGCTAATCTTCGTCTGAAGTAATTTGTATTTCGTGCCAATTGGTTGACACGATGTTTTCCTTCGTCAGTTCCATCTAATCCCATTATTATTTTCATGGATGTCAAAATTTGTTGTGTAACTGGAGGTGACATGGATGTTGCATAACAATGAGCGTGACTATTTGCACGCAAAAAATTTATCAGATTCTAAAAATTAGATAGTTGAATGTCATTAAAGTTTAAATAAAAATCGATCGATATATCAGATTATTATTAACTTACTTTAGATCCGGCAATATAGCCTCCAGCTGAACCAAAGCTTTTCGTAAAAGTTCCCATTAAAATATCAATGTCTTTTGGATCACATCCATAATAGTCAATTACACCTTTTCCATGAGATCCCATTGCTCCAATACTATGAGCTTCATCGAGATATACATATGCTTTATATTTTTTCTTCAACTCTATTATTTCTGGCAGTTTAACAATTGAACCCTCCATACTGAAAACACCTTCAACAATAATTAATATCTTTTTCCATGGTTTTCCGGTCTTTGGTTGTCCATAAACAATTGCTTTTTCTAAAACATGCTCCAAACTACGCATGTTATTATGTTTAAAAACTTTTGTAGTGGCTCCTGATAGTCTTATCCCTAAAATAATGGACGCATGATTTTTTTCATCACTAATAACTAAACATCCAGGTGACAATAAAGAAGGTAAATTTAGTGCATTTGTTGCAAATCCCATTCCAAATACTATTGCATCATCAACACCCAAAAACTTGGCTGTTAAGCTTTCAAGTTCATTATGCAAAGAATTGGTTCCAAGTTCTCGTCTTGGACTACAAAGTGATATTCCTGAATTTATGATTGATTTTTCAGAATCTTCAGCACACGGACCAGAATTTTGAGCAAATCCTAAGTAATTATAAGATCCGAGGTTTAAACAATCTATTTCACGTCCAGTGAATTCAAAACTCCATCCATAGTCGTGCGTTACTCGTTCCTTAACCAAAACACGGGCACCAGGGACACTACTGATTGGACGATTCCAACAATCTCGCACCCTTTCCAAAAATATGAGTTTGTTTATTTTAATAAAATTATTTAAATACATTTATACATACCTTCTATACACATATCGAAGATAAAATCGCTCAAAACTGTCGTATAATGGTACGTAACCCTAAAAAGAGAAAAACAAAACTTTTTCGTCTTAGGTATTATTATCTGGTATGATTTTTTTTAACATCCTAACATACAAGTTTTGAAATTGTATGCTAATGAATCACACTATTATTAAGAAAATGAAAATAAACTTACATCACGATGTTCTTCTTTTGCTACTTTTGGTGCAAAAAAAAGTTGGTTTATGTATCCGAGAATCATCAAAAGGTAAAATCCAAGGTACGTCAGACATGCTGTGTGTAATGGAACTTCCTCAAAAGATTCTTTATTTACATTTTTATTTACAGATTTTATTTTTGATGTGCTTCCCTGAAATAAAAAAACATGTGAATTATTCACAACTAAATAATGTTATATTTTAAGTTTTCCATCAATTTACTATTTTTCTTGTATTCAAATGATATTAAAGTATTCAATTGATTTCGGGTGTGCCAATAGTTGATTAATGTTAATTTTTTTAATTTTTTCGAATTACTTACGTTTTTAATAAAGTCACCCTTAGTCATACCATTTTGATTCTTAAATCCATTTCCATTTTCGCTGTTTCCTTTATCAGGATTTTGTGTATGATTTATTTTAGAGTCAGGTCCACCTATATCCAACATTTTTATTTTATAATGAAAACAGTAAATGTCATTTTTATCCCGGGCTCTCAGTTTAAAATGATAAAAAGAGAGAATCATCGAGATGTAAGCGGTTTACATTAATTTGAGCCTGGTACAGCACTCCTTTTTTATTTGCAGTCCTCTACTTTCGACCGCAAACCCAGTTTTAAAATATTTATTCCTTCATCTTCTGCAAATTACAAAGGTTTTACTGTATTTTACAATAGGTAAATATGACAGTTCTGAACAACGCAGGCGTACACTTTAACAGAATCATTATTCTCAATTTATTATTTGCCGCATATTGATTCCAAGTATTCGTTGAAGTAAAATAAAAAAACTTAGGAAATAAATATATAATATAAATTCAATCTTTTTAAAAATTTTAACTAGTCCACATATTTATTTAATATTATTATTTATTAAAAAAAATTGAATTATTTAATGTGTGTTTAAATATTTTTAAATATTTAACAGAGAAAACAAGAAACGAAAAAGGGTGTGATTAAAATTTTAAAGTATTCAACTACCTAATTGAAAAAATTATTTTATAAATTATTTTATTGAATTAAAAAAAATTAAGATGAGTTATAGTTCAAACGAAACTGCTCCTCCAAATCATGACTTATTTGCATTTGAGGATCAGCCTCCAGAGTTGAATAAAGATCTTGATTTCAAAAAATCTGATGAAATTGTAGGCGATTTTAATAATTTCGAAGAAAATTTTGATATGAAACCAAGTCCTACTCACTCTGGACAGAAAGAGGCTGATTTACTTGGAGACTTTTTAGCTCATGAACGGCAACCAATGGATCGTCCAAAAGAATCTCCTCCAGCTATACCAACATTTGAAGCCTTTGACGCCCAAGCTGAAATAAATACCAATTTTGAAAACAATTCAGTTGAAATTAAACCTGATACAACTAAAGATAGTGCAGACGATTTTGGTCAAATTCAACCAGACTACTTGAATCCTTATGCTGCTGCTAGTAAACTTGAATCTAATGAAAAGTTTATTTCAACAGATGATCTAATTGGATTAAGTGATAATGAGGGAAAGGCTGAGAAAGAAAATGCATTTGAAGACTGTAATAAAGATGAAGAAGAGGAGGAACAAGTTTATCCAATTCCATCAATTCCAGAGGCCAAAGTAGAACCACCCAAACCTGACCCAATTAAAGAATCTCCAATTTTACCTCCTGTAACTGAACAACCAAAAACTAAAATTCCAGAAAAAACTATAAACAAGCCTGATGAACTTTTAGAAGCTGAAAAAATATTCATTTTATGTGGTTTAGGTAAGTGACCGATATTTCATTACATTTTTTTTTGATATGACATTGCTGCGCAAAATCTTCTAATTTTTTTTAATTATATCTAACTTACCAAAAGATATAAAAAGTATACAAAATTTTAATTGTTGAAAGTACGTCAAACTAGCTTGTATTTTGTGAATACTTTTAGAAGATTCTATTTAGATTCATGAAGAATGACATCATCGAGCTTCTATGAGAATAAAAACTTAGATGGCTACGAAGAATCATAGTGATGTGTTCTTATTTCGCACAAATTGAAACAGTTTATTTATCACCTTATCATTTATAATAAACAAGAAATAATTAACAACTTCTATAAATTTGTAGACTTTTTCTACATCAAGTCTAAAAACCAAGACGTAATTATCAGCATTACCCTTGAGCCACCTTCAACTTTATTATGACTTATATAAACTTTTTTATAATAAACCGGCCTATGCTACCATGACTGTTTTTTATAATAGTTTATAAAATTACTTTTATTTTTTGGTGTGTAATAAGTCTAAAGGAATCAAGTTCTTCATAAATTAAATTGAAAATAAAATTACTGAACGAAAAATTTCATTTGCTTTGTCATAACAAACCTAAGAGTAATTTTTAAATTAAACGAATATGGAATGATGATTCATTTTATTTGTTATTTTTTATTAGTCACTTTACCCATAAATACACAATGCAAAATAAAATAAGCGATTAAGAAATATAACTATGGTAGAATTGACAGTGGCAATAATGTGTGAGGGCTAAAAATTGCAATAGTTCTTTCATGAAAAATAAAATTGTAATGTTTAATCAAAAGATGAAAATTGTAATCTCCACAAAATTTAAGAATATGAAATTTAAACTATTGATATACTTTTCTTTTAAAATATACGAAAGACTGCCATACAAAAATTTTGAGATTCAAATAACAACTGGAAATAAGCTTAATCAAACTGAGTGATTCACACAAAAAAAGTATTTAATCATGTATTTTTTTCCTTTAAATTAGAAAAAAATATAAATTGATAAAAAATTCATACTAACAACAGGTTATTCTGTTATTTTGATATAAGATTTTCAAAATGGCTATAATAAATGTGCATTTATTTTGAAAAGTCGGGTATCCTAAAGAAGTAAAAGTACTTGTCATTTTGGACCGAACATAGCCGAATAGACTTTTTTATAACATTATGACTCATCACAAGATTAGTTCTATACATTTTTGTATGAAACATTTATTTATGAAATGACACAGAGCTTCTTATGTTTTAAACACAAAAACGTATAAAAAAAACATAACAACAAGAAAAACTTTAGTAGAACCGAAGAAAGGACGCCAAAATTCTAACGCATGCGTATGCCAATTATTGCGCTTTCCTACGAAATCGCCCTACTTGTATGAAAAACACCCTTTTCTGTTTATAAGGGCATCGTACAAAAATAATCCAAATATGTTGATTTTCTTATATACGTGCAGAAAAGAAAATCGATACTGAAAATTTTTTCCAAACAGTTGCATTCGATTTTTATACGTAAACTACCCTATTACCATTAATATATTTATCAGAAAAAATATTATATATTGATAAAAAAAAGAGTGAAATTATTCAAAATAATTAGTTTTTGGTCAACAAGTGCAAATAAATTGTTGGCAATAGAAAATACTGTTCGATTAAACGATTAAATGATCATTTAAATTAAAAAAAAAAACATTTTCGTATTTTGAAAACGTTATACCAAAAAAAACAATCACAAAATCATAGGACCTTTTTGAACAGTGAAAAATTTATTCAAAGAGAGGATAAGAAACATGTCATCTGCCAATGGAAATGCGAAAGGCAAAGGCCTTATAATTTGCTCACTATTAAATCCATGTAGGTTTTATTCATTCATTATTTTCAATTCCTTTAAAAATTAAAAATAATTTTTTAATGTTTTTAATTGTGTCTATTGAAATGATTTTTACATAACTAATAAAAATAAAGAATACAATTATGTTGCCGTACGTCTGGAAAAAATATCTCATAAAATAAGTTATAAAATTAACATAATTTTTTTTTTAATATTCTTATATTTCAAAAATAACGTTTTCCTAATATACAAAGAAAAAATAAGTAGCCAATATTTGATATGTTTTTCCTAGTACGCCATACAAACTTCAATAGTGAAACTAGACACAAGTGGTGCCAAAGGTACATTTAGATTAATAAAAAATTTATGAAACTGGTTGGTTTGTTAATATAAATTGTAAATATATATCAGAATAATATAAATCTTACTACGAGTAAACAAATATCGTATTTTTTTCAGAATTATTGCATTAAATTTTTTCAGAAATAGAAAATTCATGATATTATTTTAACATTTTTATCAATCATATTCAAAAGTTATGAAAGATTTCTTCAACATGCTTTTTTGCATCTCATTATAGAAATATTATCATTCAATAACAATTTTTTTTGAATTCAAGTTTTAATTAGTAAAATTGAGTTTATCTTATAAAGAGTTTTCTTTTCAATCTTAAAAGACAATAACTCAATAACAAAAAAAAACAAATTGACACGTAACGTTTTTTTGAAAGCGACAGAAATACGTTTAAAATCAGTTTTTTTTAGTTTAATACCTAATTGTTGCACATTTCAATTTAATCATAATTATTATTGTTGTAACTCTATTCGCTTATTTATTTCTCTATCTATCACTTTATGTATTAACAAATACTAAAAACGAGCTAACCTTTCATTTGCAATATTTTCTTTATTATTTCAGATGCATGGTTTAAGCCTGAAGCTTTGCACCCAAAAGGTGAGTGTTAAAAATATTAACCTTATTTATAATTATATTAAAACAAAACATTAATTAACATTTTATTAACTTTGGAAATTTTGTTTGTTAATTAAAAATTTAAAAATTGAATACTCGAAAGCAAATTTCCATTTTGGAATTTCAATTTCATATAATAATTTTTTGATTTTTACAAAATTAATGTTTCTAACTGACATAATATAAAAGTCGCCTGCTTGTCTGGTAATATAATACTTCCACTGCTATTCATTTATCTGTTTTCAATTCAATTTGAGTTACTTACAAACTTATAACTTATACGCTATTTAAGAAAGACTCTGCTAAGGTCTAATTAATAATGAAATATCACAATACTTTATGTTAGTATCATTTTTTTCTTACAAAGCCTTTTAACTTTGTTTGTGAACCATAAAATAATGATTCAAGTGTTAAGTTTAACATTAAAAATTGTTATTCAATAAAATCATTCAACAAACATCTTAAATGCACAATGGTTTCACTTAAAAAGTTTAACGTTTGTAGTACACATCATATTATGAATTAGTGAAGATAAATATGTTTCTCATTTATTTTATTTATCAAAGTGAATTCTCTCTGCTAACTAGAATTGTACAAAATTGTATAAGTATTAATGAAGGTATATTTAATCAGAAAAAAAATTTGACAAGTGCTCTACTCCGCTGTAATTGATTTGATGAGATTTTCTCTTTTGCGTTTAATTTGATTAGTATAGTATACGATTTTCGAGTGATTCATTCAATTGTTTTTCTTAGAAAAGGAAAATAAATAAAGAAAAAAGTGTAAAATAAAGAAATTAATATTTTATTAAAAATTTATAAAGTGTCAGAATTTTAATTTATTTAATTTTTTGGTGATATTTTTCGATAAAAAATAGTCTCATGAACTCAGATAATTTTGTACATATTTTTCTCATTTAATAGCCATAAAATATTTTCGAAATAGTGAGCATTTGAGTCTTTCATGTAGACTACCGAAATAAAATAAAATATTTCTCAGAAAAATAGTTTAGAGTAATCTATTGAACAAGTAGGTGATCACGTAAAGTCTGCTCGGCAACGTGAGAAATTACCTCTTCAAACTTTTTCACCGCGCTGTGAATTTTTCCTTTCATGAAAATTTGTCTGCAATAGAAAAATAAATTTTTGTTGCAAACATCTTTTCGTATTCTCTTCCAAAATTGTTTTGAAAAAACAAATTCAGGAAAATAATTAAAGATGGAAAATATCTTGAATACAATTAACGAATTAGGATTACGGGAAATCAGCTTCACAAAAGAAGGAAGTGAGTATTTCTTATATACCATGCAAAATATGAAATAAACATATGTCCTTGAAACACATGTTGAAAATTATAAATTTTGTTTCAACTAATTAGAACATATTTGAATAATTATGTGATTTTTATAGATGTTACACAACTTTAATCAAAACTTTGAAATTACATTAAAAATCGTTGAAAAAAAATATGAAAGCTCATAATTATAACATCAAATTCTATAATAAAAATAATGCAAGTTTATTGTATTTCTCAATTAATGTTCATTGGAAAAAGTGTTTGCCTTGCTTTTTTGTAAAGAAAAAGAAGAAAAATTCTTTTTATAAAAAAGAAAAAAAAAATTAAGCTCGCGCAAAAGAAATTTTTGGTTTATTTAAATTAAATTTGAATATTTGCCAAAAATACAAATCACATCATATGTATTATACATAAATTAGAAGACTGTGTGACATATGCAATATGTGTGTAAATTTTAAAATAAAACAATCTCCTATTATAACTGATGGTATTTTTTTATTATTCAATTTTTTTATCGTGAGCCCGGAAAATGTGTGTTAATTAACAATCAATGTTTGAATGATTTTTTTTCTTAAAATTTCTATAATAAGATATATAAATAATTAGAATCAATTTTGGTTCATGACCATAGAGAGTAATAATTTTTATTTAATCAATATTCAAACCTTGTCAATTCATCTATATAAGAGTGAAATCATTCAATAACAATCATTAGCTGGAAAACCACCGCCATCAATTTTATTTTAATTGACTAAGTCATATGGTTTCAATTTGTGTTTTTTTTTTATTGTTAGAGTTGGGAATCACTAGTCGAATAATTAATTGGTCAATAAAAATACAAGCAAATTTAATTTCGCAGTGCTGAAATTAAGTCATGTGCGAGTTTGCAAGTATGGTGGCCACTCTCTTCAAAAACTTACTTGTTTGAAGAGCATATTTTACCTCTATATAAAAGCGTAACTAAATTCAAACATATAAGTTGTGCAAATTGATAAAATTTAATGTGCTCGTTTCATAATTATTTAGCAATGAACTTGAATTTCTTTATCAATAATCTTTTTTATTACCTGATATACTGTAACGTAGATAATTGTAATATACGATGTAACGGAAAAAATTTGAATAAGCATTAAAAACGTAGATAATTTAATAGACGGTCATTTTGAAGTTAATATACGCTTAAATCGTCTATTAAATTATGTACGTTTTTGAATAAAAAATAAAGAAAAATTCATATATTTTCATTTTTAATCACTAAATTCATTTCTAAATATTAGCATTTTAAATGTTTTTCACATAAGTACTTATTTCAAAGCAAAAATAGGTTTGTCAATGTATAAATTTTACTCAAATTTCTAATAAATTTTTGAACTTCTATTTTTCGTCAATAAACGCTAAATTTGAATGTTTTTTTTCGTCAATACCGGTTTCTCATTTTCTTTTTTCGTCAATATACGGAAGGTCATCGTATATTAGATTTATCTACTTTACAGTAAGTACTCGTGTAAGTACTGCTATTTTTAATAAGCTAATTATCGTAAGTTATGAGAGAATTGTAGTATAAAGGGAAAATTTTAATAATTTTCAATTTTACTGGCCTGAAATTAGAAAATGCTCTAAAAGAGGGTCAATTGTGTGTATTCACTTTGACTAATGTATTTTGCACCATAGTTTAAACGTATTATTAAGTAATTTTTCTCACATGCAAGCGACATGATGACGACATTTTATTACTTTTTTTCAAAATGATTTAAAATTGTAGTTCTTAAAGGTAAAATTCCTTTAAAATTCAAACAAAACTGTTTCCATCAAAACATTACAAATAGGGTCGAAATTATTGCGTAACTGTATTAATTATAATATTATAATGAATTATCTTTAGAATTGTTATGTTGTTATAGTGTCAGACAGAATACGGTTTTTCATTTGTACATATAAATATATGCTGTATGCGCAAAAATTAAGAAAAGAAAATTGGCTTGGATCCCATCATAAAATTTAAGTTGAGATTTTGTGAAGTTTTTGGATAGTTTCTTGTTTAGAGAGAAACCCATACGACAGACAAAATAATTCCTTAGTCAAAACCTGTCCATTATTTCTGAATAATCTTTGCCTTATATTAAGCGCATAAAGTCGAATATTCGTCCTGTCTGTCACCTTGCCGTCTGTCTGCATCAACTTGTATAAAAGTCTTGTATCAAACACTTGCACACAAAGGTTGCAAACGTAATCATCGAACCAAATTTTACAAAATTTTCAACTTCATACTGCTTAATTGAAACACAATTTTTGTAATTGTTAATAAATAAAAATATTTAACAGACTGTCATCCAAGATAAGTTTTGTCAATTTCATCAATGCAAAGACAAATATAAATTTCTAATTATATGCCTTAAACGTTTCTAGGTTTATATGCATTTCTTTAAACTTCTCTTTTCATTTTACAGTTTTGAAATTTTGTCCCTTTTACTTCTATTTTTATTAATATAAATGAAACGAAAGAAAGGAAAAGCAAAATGAAATATACCTTTCATATAAGTATTGAAGTACGCAATACATACGAACTGCGAACAAAGTATTCCGATTTCAATGAATTTAATCTTCTGTAATATTTTTTATGTTGTTGTTTCAGTTTCCATTGAAAGTTTGCCTTGTCCGTGTCTTTATTTTATTTTATATTTTAACTTTATTTTAAATAAGTCTTTTTTATTATAAAACTCTTTAAAAATGGGCAAACAAAGTCGTAGATATACAAATGGCAACAATTTCTATGCAGAACCATTACCAGAACGTGGACCAGGTAGAATTTTAATTAATAAATTGAAACTTATTTAACTATTTTACTTATACATGTACACGTGAGCAAAAATATGAAGTGGGTTTTTTATGTACTTTTATTGAATGAAATCGATCTATCGGAAAAATAAAAAAATATCGTAATGAGAGAAAAATTCTTTTTATAATTCATTTGAAAAGCAAAAAAATGATTAGATTCAATCCAAGAGAAAAGAACAAGAAAAATCAGACACTTGTTCCAAACAATCATCTACGTGTCAATTCATTACACTATGTCTTTATAGAAGTACCTGCATAGTAGAATTTGCAAAACAAGTTCAATATTTGATTTTTCGGTATAAACATTAAATGAAATAAAAACTGCATACGTTTCAAAAAAAAAAGAGTGAAAGATTTTTTTAATAGTATTTTTATATGTTCATTTGATTATGAATTATGTCTATTTTTTCCATCTGATTAAATGAACTTTATCATCTAAATCTAAAACTGAATATTAATGTATTTTTATTTTTTTTCTTTCTTTTATTTCAGTTGAGTCATTGATTTACTGGCGTGATGTAAAGAAATCTGGAGTCGTTTTTGGAATTGGATTATCCGTTCTCTTGGCATTGTCATTTTGTTCATTGATCAGTGTCTTCGCTTATGTTTCATTATTTGCATTGGCTGGTACCGTTGCATTCAGAATCTATAAAAATATTTTGCAAGCGATTCAAAAGACTTCAGAAGGTCATCCTTTCAAGTAAGATATTTGTCTATTTAATATGGAAATATAAACTAATAATTTTAATACACTTTTAGAGAATATTTGGAAACCGATGTAACTTTGTCACAAGAACGTGTTCAACAATTATCCTCAGTTGCTGTATCTCATTTCAATGCTGCTGTCACTGAACTCAGACGTTTGTTCTTGGTCGAAGACTTGGTAGACTCAATCAAATTTGGTGTTCTTTTGTATTGTCTCACCTACGTTGGAGCATTATTCAATGGCATGACTTTGATCATCTTATGTATGCTTAGTATTAATATGAAGCTTAACATAACGAGTTTAACTGTATAATTTTTTTTAATTTTACAGCATTCATTGCTCTATTCTCTCTACCGAAGGTGTATGAAACAAACAAGACAGTAATTGATGCCCAATTTGATGTTGTACGAAGTAAAGTCACAGAAATCACCGACAAGTAAGTTTTTATCAAGTTTGAATCCTATTACCAAATTTTTTTATGTTCATTTAAATTTTTTTTTAGGGTAAAAGCCGCTGTTCCAATAGGAAAGAAAACCGAAACTGAAAAGGACAAATAAATTGCTTTGTTTTAAATTTTATGTACCCAATAAATTATTAAATGACTTTGATTGCGGTATGTTAAGAGGTAGAAAAAAACTCAAATTCAATAATAACCTAATAATAAAAATTAAAAAAATACATCATAATAATCTTAAAGTAATGCATACAGCGATGCTTCTCTGATTATTATTTTAAAAAATCACATAATAACTTAAAATAAAAATTAAAAAAATAATTGTAATAATAATGGTAAAAAAACTATTCATATAAAATATAGTCAGGAAAAACATAATATTTTTTTTTAGTTTTGATCGTAACACACTTAATATGGATTCTTTTCTCCAAACACAAATATACAGCATTCAACCTTTATAATTTAAGTAGTTCATTACCTTTTAACGTATCTCATATCTTTTTAAAACGAAATAAATGAAATCTCAAAAATGCCATCGAGAGCAACATAATAAGTTTTGGATTATCAAAACAGCTGTATAAAAATGATTTAATATTTAATTTTTAATAAAAAAATATTTTAAATGCAACAAAAAAATATATTTATTAATTTGTTACTATTACATAAAATAACATTTTAATAGTACCCAATTCTTTCTCTTTCAATTTGAATGAAATGAATATCAAGCTATTTTTTGATAAATCCATGCAATTTTTTTGCGAATCGCTTATAAATTAGAATAATTTTAAAGACGTGTAGTTTTAAAGTAAATATATTGCCTCAGTACTGTCAATGTTAAATGTATTTGTTCTTTAAAATTTGCTATTTTGAAGAAATTTTATCTGTTGCTAAAAAAGTTATTCTTTTAAAAAAGAAAAAACAAACACTTTTAAGTAGGCGTAAGTTAATTTTTTTGTCTTCAGACCAAATGATTATTAAAAGCAAATTGTGTGCCAGGCAAAATCTTTTCATTCACACTTTTCATAAGATTTAAAGACATGAAAACGAATGTTTCGTAGCTTTTTAAACAAAAAATAAAAAAAAAAATAAAAAAAAGTTTATGTAAAAGCTAAGATATCGAGATTAATTGAAAATATTTCATAATCTTAAAAAAAAAACAAATTTTTGGTCTACTTTTTCTATAATCCTTTCTTAGGATATCAGATAGTTTTACAGCATAAAAAATAAATCCAAATAAAATTTAAGATAATAAAAGAGACACAAAATTTAAAGGTAAACTTTTGCATTAGGATACAATTTAAACTTTAAATAAACAGATAAATTTGCTGTTTCGGATTCAATTCATTGAGAAATATTTAAATGGAAAAACATCACTGTCATTATAAGAAAAACTAAAATAAATGGAAAATTTGAGGAAGAAATGAAAATAAAGAGGAAAGCGATTATTCAAAGAAAGAGTGACAAAATAATGAATCGTTGTTTTATTTTAATTTTTTCAGTTCATCAGTAAAGCTTCAAGCTTGACATTAAGTCAAAAATACAATCGTTTAAATTTTTTTTATCAAGAGAGGAAGTATTTATAAAAAAGTATTATTATGAAATTAAAACGCATTTTCTATTTGAGTTGTCAAGTTAAATTTTATTACATATTAATCAACTGTAACTTTTTTTTCATGTCACAGAAACACGTGTGCTTTCAAATTTCTTTTAATTCATGGAATCTTACTACTAATATACATATTTATCTTTTAAATCATAATTTAATTTTACTATTTATGATATTTATTACGATTAGATTAATAAAAATAAGTGTTTTTTATAGTAACCGTGATAAAGATAAATAAATACAGAAATTTTATATCAGAAATAAATATTAAATTAATAGAAAAATAAAACTGTATGGGTTTTTAACATTTAAAACAACACTGTTTGTAAATGGAATCTGTGAGTCAAAAAATATTTATATTTATGTAGTTTCAAATGGACAAAACTGAAAATGCTTTTTATAATTAAATGCGCTAATATGTTTTTTTTTTTCAAATTAAAATTTAAACGGTAACCGATTTTTCAGCCAAAGTTAGCTAGTTTTTTTGGCAGTCGGATAAATTTTGTTACAATTGTCCTATTTTTATTCTTATTATTTAATTTTTGGTAGGAGCACCAAAAATTTCATTTCCGATTCCACAAATATTTACTTGGTTGCAACTTTCAAATAAGCAATAAGGTCAGCCCGTTCTTGTGGTTTTTTCAAGCCAGCAAACACCATTTTTGT
>LN483978.1:10276-33436 GCA_900002565.1 Culicoides sonorensis
GCCAAAAGCGGCTCACTCGATAAAAGCTAGTGACGGTTTCAAGTGAGATGTCATAATTTTTTTTTAAATTTTACTTTTATTTATTTAATTTTATTTCAAGACTCTCTGCATTTAATACACAACCAATTTCAAAGGGTGAAAACATTTATGCCTGTTACACTTTTACACTTGCAACAACATATTCTCGACAACGTCACCTCAAAAAAAGTAAATATTTTACATGTATTTGCGATAGATGTCGAGATCCTACCGAATTGGGAACTAATCTAAGGTAATACTTTCTATTTTTGTTTAAATTCAAAATCAAATTCAATTAAATTTACAGTTCATTCAAATGTATTCGCTGCGACTCAGGTTATCTGCTCCCAAAAGATCCTCTAGATCCAGCAAAAGATTGGGGATGTGATTCTTGTTGCTGTGAACGTTATGGACCTGACATAAACAGATGTGTCGATCTCATGCAAAGGGAAATCGATAATTTGCTGGAAAATGAGTTGCCCAATCGAATAATCGATGAACTTGAAAGCATGTATTATGCGTATCAGAATGTTATTCATGTAGAACATTTTATTATGCAAACAATTCGATTTAATTTGGTTTCGTTGTACAGCAACATAAGTGGACTAGAAAATTTAGATATTTTACGAAGGAAAATTGAATTTTGTGACACTTTGTTAAATGTAAGTATAAAAGTTATAAAAAATTTTCGAAAAGTGATAGAAGGAGAGAGGAAGTGTAAGAGAAGGAAAGTGAGAGTAAAAGAGAGAAAGGAGTGTGGAAGAATTGAGATGAGAAAATAAGAAAAAGAGAGAGTGAATTTTGATTAAAATCTTGTATAATAAAATTTATTCATTATTTTTCTTAATTTAACAGCTTTTATCCAAAATAGAGCCAGGTAAGACCAGAACTCGAGCAGAGCTTTTGAATGAAAAGTCGATTGCCTTACTAGCTCTGTCTCAAAGTGATCACAAAAATCAACTGATGTCCAAAGAAGCATACTTCGATATTTTAAAAGGAATTCTGCAAATGCAAGATGAATGCATTTTTATCTGGAAACGAGAAGACCCCATGTCTCAAGAAGGTGTAATGATCAAAATCGGAACTAAAACTAAAGACAAAGTCAAAAAACTTATGAATGATTTGCAAATTTAAATTTAAATTATTAATAAAATACGATTATATTTCTGTAAAAATAATGACCTAACTTTATTTACCTAAAAATTTAAATAGTTTTGATAGAAATTCAAATTTACTCACTATGAGCTCAATAATAAACACAATTATAGTCATTCCTAACCATATTGTGTAATACTTGAAAAGTGTGAATAATTCTTTCATGCTCAGTAATCTTGAAGACTCTTCAAAAAATACTCCCTCCTTTCCTTTTCTCGTGTATGCCAATTTTGACTCTGACATTCCTTGATTATACTGATAGTCAATTAAGCCAGCTTCAACTATCAACTGGATAATATCATTGAATTTTTTGATAAATGGTGATGATTTTGGTACCATAACACTCATATAATATGCATAAACACATTGCGGCACAAAATTAATCAACGATTCACCCGTTGTGTTACTCAAATAAATTGTTTTGTAAAATTCAATGTAATGATTTGGACACAAAATTGCCGCTTTTCTATCATAAGCTGCATACTTTATTTGAATTGCTGATGAAGTGTCCGTAATAATTTTCTTATCAAACAATTGACGTTGTGTCGATTCACGTGGAAATGATTCAAAGTCTCGTATATATTTATCGGGACCAGATGGCACCCGAATTACAAGACCTGATGTCAGTAATTGTTGAATCGTGTCAATATTAGCAGCACTTCCCCTACGATTAAGTTGCGTTATAATTGAGCCTTGATACGAATTTGCCATAATTATAGTGAAGAGTAACATGGTTGCATATAATAAGCGACCGTAAAAATTCGTGGGTGTTGATACAGTCGACACATTGTTATAAATGGAAAAATAAGACAATGCTATGTTTATAATATTTGTCTTTGAAGCAGGATTTGAAATGGTATTAATGGTGTATGTCACTACAATTAGAGTAAACATTGAAAAAATCACCAAAAAAAGAACGGTATTATCAACAAACTTGTGTGGAAATACTTCAAATGTTAAGGGATAAAAGTTATTAGGAACTACGAAACAAAACTTGACAGGAAAAGCTGGTTTTAAAAAATACAAATTAGATGCGTCTTGAAATTCAGCAATAATTCGTAAATCAACTGCGATATCCACACGATTATATTCAATTTCTCCCAGGGCTCCCATGTAAGTTCCATTTGGATGAATATAACCAAATTCTTCCTTATCCGACGGTTCAACGTATTCAAGTGTGATATTCATTAATCGTTTAATGGCATACAAAATTTCACTACAAGCCAGTTCATACTTGAAATCCTTCAAAACTCGACAAAGCATTAAACAATCAAAAACATTGATTTTCAATGGATATCCATACAAATTTGACGTCCTTTCAACATGAAATTGATGAAAATCGAATTTCGTCTCTGTAGTTATGCGAATCACTGTGCTATTAAATGGATTATAAATGAAACTGGCATAATTTTTGGTATTCACTATCAGAATATTTAACATCTTGTATCGTTTCCATGCATTTGCGAACAATTTTTTAACGGTTCCTAAATGAATTCCGTCAGTTATTAGAACGATGTTGGCTAGAGGATTGATTGTGCTCAAATAAAGCAACTCATGATTAAAACAATGATTATAATCCGTACAAACACAAATGTATCCATGTAACATATTGTAGCCTTTAATTGAGCCTTTGTTGTTTCCACGATGAAGGTTGCTATAAAAAATATTCGTTAAGCATGACAAAAAATTAAATTTTGGCATTAATACACTTACTTGAATGAATTTAATATCACTGTTGGAAATTCAAATGGAAATAAATTGTGGATTGAAAAATTTGACTTATTATCATCCATTACACTTACTTTGTTTTGTTCCTATCCCAAAATTATTTCCATTGACTTCAAGAAATTATTTAGAAAAAAAACAATCAAAATCTTACATTGAAAAAATCATGTATCATGACTTTTAAATCGTTATTCCTAATTGCCTCATTAGACTCAATTTCTTCAATACCAAATTTTTCATATTTTTTCTCATCATCCTGAGACTCGATTTGATTGAACACCGATTGAAATACCAAAAAACAGAAAAAGACACTTTTTCTTTTCATGATTCAACTAAAACTGAATTGCTATACAAAAAACTTTCTTTCCTTTCAGTTCAAATACAATTAATTCTTAGCCAGGTGTACACAAAATTATAACAAGGTGTCAAAATTGTGTAAGAAAAATAATCATAGACTGTTGAAATATAAAAAGAAGGTGTGAGAATAAGACATTAGTTTTGATTGAAATGTTCCCTGTCTTTAGCAGGAAATATTCTTAAATGATTAATTGATATATTGAGTTAAACTGTTTGTTTCGATAATTCGATAAAGACATAAATGAAGTTATCGACGATTTTATCCACGACCGTCGACTTTGGCAACCTCATGAAAATTTGAGTTGCGTCTATGCCAAATGATTCATTTTTCAAAGATTATGATCTCGACTCTCACTGACACGCTCCACAGGACATTTATAACTTTTGATCTGACAAAAAAATTATTTTGCTGTTTTTCCATTTTTTTCTTCGTATAAATATCAAAATCTGCACTGAAGAATCCAAAAGAAAATTCATTCGATCAAACCAAAAATCGATCTGCACAGTCATCAACTACATTTTTAAGAAAATTTTTTTGCTACGCTATAAAATATAATAGTCTGTTAAGCTTGAAATATCTCCATGATAAGGTCGTTATTTGGCTGTTTAGTGATACATTTTTGAGGTTGTAATGGTCGTTGAAAACTTAAGTTTGGTTCGTAATGAAAGTGGTAAAGTTGAAAATTCATGTGGTTACGAATGATTAAATGACATTAAAAAAATGATTACTTTAAATAATTTTGTTTTTATCACTTTCATCATTTTATTTTATTATTTCTTAAATATACGGTAAATTTCACAGAAAACAACAACAAAATTGCCTTATATTCTAATTTTATGTCTTTTTACTTGGTTTTGAGAAAAAAAAATACCTTAATTAATTTGTTTTACTTTTTATCATCAATCTTTTTTTTTAAAAAAAAACAAATATTTAATTTAAGGTTTTAATTCTAAATTTATGTTAACAACACAACGATTATTTTCTTAAATTATTTGTAATGCACAAAAAATTTGAATAATTCATAACTATTTTACTAAAAATATTGCTAATATTCGAAATTTCATCTTATTTAAATTTTCTTACCAAGTTATGATTGAGCATATTTAAATCATTTTAGGCATTTTTTTAATCATCACAATACATTTCTTAACTTTTTTTTAATTTAAATAATAATATATTTTTACTCTGCAATTGAAAGGAACATTTCATACCTAATTTCTAATCTATTATTAAAAATTTTACTCAAATCCGTTATCAATTGTTAAAAATATTGTCTTTTAACCCTTTTATTTATTTAATTTTGATTAAAATTGAGTGTTAATGTAGAAAAATAACAAGAAATAAATTATTAAATTAAATCAAAACAATAAAATTTTGAATTATTTACAACTTTTTTGGTTGGCACAAATATAAGCAGTGATTGCATTATTTGAAAATAATTAAAAAGTAGAATATTTTTCTTCAGGTATGTTCGTTATCTGTTTGATGTTGAATGGTGTGATTCTGGTGTATTTGGTGTAATGAAAATTGTGACAGGTGCCTGTGTTCAAAATTTTAAATGCGTTAATATAAGGTTAAAATCAAACGAAACAAAAATTAGTAGAGGACATTTTTTTTTCACGAACGTATTTTGTTAATGTAAGTTCAATCTATCACCAGTTTCATGCATTTTTGTTGACTTTGATCAAATTAATACTTATAATTACAAAATTTTAAATATTCTAACTAATTTTTATTCATTCAGAAAATTGCTCGAATTTAACGTCTTATGTTAATGCTATCTAATTCAATATCAGAGCAATTTTCTGAATTAGATAATGCTGAATCAAGTGATGTTACAGTTGTATTTACTTTATGGTTACTATGCCTCAGGAGAAGAGGTTCACACACAGGCGATATAGGAGTTACTGGATTAATTGTGTCATTGTTGTCGGTCGGTTGCAATTTTCCACTATTAACATCTTCGATTGCTTGACGAAGCTTAAAATAAAAAAAAATAATTTTAATAAAATACCAGGCGCTACCATCAAAATTCTTACCTCTTTTAATGCCACAACTCCAACAAGTCTTCCAACAAATGTTACATAAGCATGATTTATTCCTACCATTGAGAATAAAGAATGAACTTTTAAAATTGATGTGCGTTCCACTAATTGGAATGGAGCTGGATCGATATGGACTCCTGCTTCATTGAGATTAATTGGTTTTGCCATTTCTTCCATTTCCCAGGCTTTTTGATCTTCAATTGACATATCACAAACACGTTCTCTGGGTAACTGAACTTTTTTCGATATTCCTGGTGTATGAGGTACGGAATCTATTCCCGTATTTATACTTTCAGGATATGATGAACCAATTTCGGGATCTTGTGGTTGGACATCTTGTAATTTTTCCGACTTCTTGAAAATTACATCAAATGCAGACCTTATACGGTGCTCAGTTGTAAAAGCACCTGTAATTGTTGTGTATGGGGTGCTCAGAGGACTGTGAGCTCCCAATGGATTGAATCCCTTGAATGTGAATGAATTTGTCTTTTTGAGAATTGATTTCTTTGGTACACCAGGCTCAGATTTACTTGGTGGGCCAATTTCGTTGTTTGCAATTTGTCTGAGCTTAAGAATATCTGGAGCAGGTGAGACTTCAAATCGAGATGGCCTACGTTGGCGTTCACCTGTTTCGCTCTCACGATTTAGACGTTCTTGTTCTTCTTTGGCCCTTTCTTCAGCTTCTTTTTTCCATTTAGCAGCAACCTCAAGTCGCTTTTCTCGCCCTATGTGTTTATCAATTAACTTGATGAGTTCATAACGTTGAACAGATCCAAGTAAAATCATGTTATCAGGACTGTCTACAAGAGGTAAACTGCGAAGACCTTTATTTTCCTATTAAAAGAAAGTTTTAAAAATAAATTTGATGTTTCTAAAATTAAATTTCAAAAAAATTACTTTTAATATTTCTTTGAGTCTTTGATATGAGATTCCTTTCCAAATATATTTTACATCACGCACCATAAAGTCTTCCACATAAATATTATACATGCCCGAACCAGATGGCAACAAATCAGGTAAATATGGTAGTTTTTTAATCAAAATAATACTATCATACATCGAAGGTTGTAGCAACGCAGCAATCGCATTAGAAATTAGTACAGCGATCATAACGGGCACTATATGAGTTATTTGTCCTGTCATTTCAAAGACAATTACAGCAACTGAAACTGTATGTGTAACTGCACCACTAAAAGCTGCAGCACCAACAACAGCATAACCACCAGGAATTACAGTTGAAATATGACCACCATACCTTACACCATATGGAAACCATAAATGCATTCCCTCGCCAACGAGACGTCCGAAGGCAGCACCAATTTTGAAAACCGGTATAAATATACCCGATGGAACTGGAATTGTTGAGGCAATGATTGAGAAAATAAAGGTGAAAAGTAAGTAAATGACTAAATTGACAAAAACATCGGTGTATGGTGATTTCCAAAATGATACGATTGCCGCTTGTTCCACAGTTAACGTACTGCGAGTCCACGTAAAATTCATAAAAAGCTGATGCACTTGCTCATGTGTTCCCAATTCGCCGGCAATAAATTGACCGAAACCGAGAGGGAATGAAACTGTTGCAACAAGGAGGGCAACAATACCGGGGTAAAGAAAGCGACTGTGAAATTGAATTGGAAATTGTGATAATCAAATGTCTTTTAAAGTAATTTAAATTACTTACTTTTTCTGTAGAAACGCATTCATTTTTTTATTTGATCTCATGAACAAAACATATTGCCTATGAGTCCATACGTAAAATGCCCCTCCAAATCCACAGACAACACTAAAAAAAATTAATTTTAATGATTGAAAATAATACTGATAAACTTTTCTTACCCCATTAACGCAAAAACGATTAATTCTTGTGGATCAAAAGGAAAATCCATTGCATAACTCGTAAGGAAAACTGCTTTAACTGTATCAGCTTTCTGAAACCAGACAGCCAACAGTCGAAATACGGTAGCACCACAAACAGCTGCAAAGAATCCTCTCCAGTAATTTCTCACAGCAAAGTAAGTTGTTGTTACTTCGATTGAGAAGAGCACTCCTCCGATTGGAGCCGCAAAACAAGCACCAACTCCAACCGCACAAGCAGCTGCCAACATTTCTGAGTTCCTAGACTCGTTTTCATAAATACTTTGGAATGATGTCACTAATTTACTTAATAATTGTGCAACTATACTAGCTATATGTACAAATGGACCCTGTTTAAATGAAAAGTCAAATAAAATTCATATTCAAAATAGTTATTTTTAAACTCACTTCTTTTCCTAATGGCATTCCAGCACCTAATGTTGCTGTCAATCCAATTATTTTAGCTACTAATGTCTTAAATGTAAGATATTCTTTGAGTGCTACACCACGCAATATGGTCTTCATCTCTGGAATACCAGAGCCAATACTTTGTGGTGCCACAAGATGGACAAAACCAGCTGAGAATAAAATAAGTGATACGGGAAGGGAGACCCATGCAATATATTGGGCAACAGGTTGTGATGTTAAATCTCTGTACAACCAGACACGTGCTACAATTTAAAAGGGGTTATAATTTAATTTACAATATGTAAATTGAAATAATAAATCATATAAATTTACCATTTGTACACATTGAAATCCCCTTGTCCATAACATATGACAGCAGAGCCATAATTATACCTAATAACGCTAAAAATACCCAGTCCTCTCCCAGTCGCGCGAATGTGTGTCGCCATATTGATGAAAGAGCTTTCACTAAACGATTTCTATGTTTACCAAGTAATTCCTGAAAGTAGTTTCCACGTCCTCTGTAGTATCAATTTAATTTTTATGGGAATTTTTTTACAGGTATTCAGGATTTTTTTGTTCAATACAATTTTTTTTCAGTGTATGTCGAATAAATCAAATAGAAAAAAATAGAAAAAGAAGACAGACGAAAAAATACACAAGAAATAGGAAACACTGGACATTACAAAAGCTCTGATAAAATTTCAATTTAAAAAAATGTCAATAAAAAAACAAGAATTTACCTTATCCCTTTCTTTATCTTCTTGTTTTCTTCGACGCTCAAGTAGCTTAAGTCGCTTTGCCTCCTCTTTTGCATATTCACCTAAATCTTTGGTGTAACGTCCATACATCTAAGAATAGTAAAAATCAAAATTTTGTTAAATTAGAGTCATGAAACATCAATAATTTGAAAAGGAATAAAATAACATGCTTTAAAAAATGAAATTATAGTATAGAAGAAGTTAATGAGTTAAAAAGTGAAACGGAAGTACAAAAAAATGATTACCTATTGTTTTAGTGTTCATCACTGTAAAAATGTTAATATTTTTATTAAATTTTTCCATAATTGATGAATTTTCCATCATGATTTCTTTTTTGTGTATTGATATTATAAAAATTTCATGAAAAGTGGAGACGCCTGGTTAATTTAAAAATTCGACATCCATAATTCAAACAAACAATAGAATAAATTGAATAAAATAAATAAAGAAGAAAATTTATTCATGTAAAAAATAAAGAAAAATGTCACCCATATTAAACAGCTGTCTTTCACTTACACAAAATTAATTTTTGTCAATGAAAATTAGTGAGAGACGCCTTCTTCTACTAAGAACATTAATAAACTCTTTCACGTGATTTTTTCATACTGTTAATATTTTATTCTTTATTGCATTATTATTTTGAATTGAACTCGACAAAAAATAATGCACTTATGCGTATTTTTATCTTATCTTTTTTTTATTATCAAAATCGATTCATAAAAATTATTTTTCCAAAAAAAAAAATAAATCGTACAAATGTCATCCAAAATTATCATTATAATTTAAAAAAATAAACAAACAATTTTTTTTTTTTTAGATTATTATTTAAGTACTTTAACACATGTAATTTTAATAGTTAGTACAAATTTATAATTATCTTGTTTAAACAGTGTTAGTAGTTTTCTCTCTCTTTCTTCATCTCTGAAAATTGTTTAATTTAAACGCACTATGAAAAATTGAGTGCTTGTCAAAATTTGAGCGCGCTTCTTGTAATTTGTGGTTGATTTTGTTGAAACAAACAACAAGTGATTTGATTTTCTCATCATGTGTTTTAACGACAAACAATAATGAAAATTTGTTTTCCTCTGAGACTTTCAGTGAGTGTGTGAATGTAAAATTTGTATATCAAGTATAAAAAAAGTCATTGTCATGGTCGTTTAATTGAATATTTTTATGTTGTTCTTTTTTTCAAAAAAAAAAAAAAATATGTGTAAAAATTTGAATGTGAGACAATAGAAAATTTTAAATGGCAATTTGAAATCAAAGCAGACAATTTCATCAAAGTCAAATTTTTTTAAAATTGAATCACTGAATGGCGTTGTTTATTTATGCTATGTCACAAGTAAAGGACTCGCAAGAAATTATGAAATTACATACTGTGCTTAGTAAATTTAAATTTTAGAAAAATATTTAGTTGATCGATCAAACTTGAATTAGTGTGTTATTGATGGATGACGCCATTTTTTCGATGAATCATTATTTAATTGAATTTTTTTCATCAATTAACATTGTAAGCTTTAAAATTGTCACATTTTTACATTATTTAAGGGACTTACATAATAAAATTGCTCAACTCCCTTATCAATTTCACTTATTTCTTCCAATTCATCAAGGACCGTAGAACAACTGACTGTATCATCACCACCACAAGGAACTTTTAGTGTATTATTATTATTATTGTTTTCACTTTCATTCTCTCTTATTGTTTTCGGAACATTCAATCTCGAGGAGGGGTAATTTCTTTTATTTCTACGTCTTTTTTGTTGTAATCTTTTGTGTTTATATTTATCACGATGAACATAAATTGAGTCTTTCCGATCATGTAAAATTTCTGGTTCAAAAGCATAGTCACGTATATAAGGATCCTTTATATGCAGCATTAATGTAGTGAATACAAATTCTATACATTTGATTCCTTTCTTTTTTAAATTTGAATATTTTTTTTTATTTTTTTAATAGTGGCCTTGAATCACATTATTTATTTCACACATAGAAAGTTCATTATTCGTTGAAGGTCAGATCAAGGCAAAAATCTCTTTTTTTTCTAAAATTATGTTGATTTTTTCTTCTTAAAATTGTAACATTTCTCTTATTTTTCATGTGAATTTATTTATATTTTTATTAATTTTAACAAAAAAAATAAATATATTAAGACACTAATTATTATGACTTTTAATAAGAGTTGAATATAATCAAGATTAAACAGTTTAACAACTTGTAGATCATAAAAGTTCAAATAAATTAATCATAACAGGTGTTTTTGTGTCATAATTTGTTTAAAAAATATCTATTATTTTAACTTTTCACTAATTCTTTTTGTTTAATTTTTGAATTTTCACCCCATATTTTTTTTGCTTAATTGAATTTTTAATTAATTTTAAACGAAAAAAAAAGGAAAATTCACGTTATTTTTCGTCAAATTGTCAAAATATACTGCCACGAAAAATAGTTAAAAGTACGTCCACGGCTCAAAATTGTTATTATTATTATTTTTATTATAGGATAAGTTTTTTTTTTAATTTCAATTGAGAATTACACTCTGAATACTCAGCAGAGCGTTTTTCTTCTTGTCTACGCTAAAAATGATCATTGAACACTATCAAAAGTGGTCTTGCGGAAAATTATTTTATTGTTGACCAATATATGATGATATTTTTTTTATTTCATGATGTGATATGACATTTATTGCTTTTTTTTCTTTAAGTTTTTCTGATCTAAATGAAATCATTTAGATATTTTGTGAGTTTACACAAAAATTATTTTAAAATTGAAAGAAAAAATCAATTTAAAAAAAACGCTCAATATGTGATCTCATTAAACAAAATTTAATTTACTTATAGGAGCAATAAAAGATTTAAATGACATAGGCAAGCCATTGAAAATTAAAAATAAAAATAAAACCACTACACTCAAATAATGAGAATTTTATTGTTAGACTGAGGAAGTACTGTGACATTACAAAAGGAAAGAGATAAATTTTCAAGTTTAGATCACAGTGCTACAAAATTCAGAATGCAAGTTATTTGCTGAAAATTTTATGTTAATTTTTAACCAGGCGTCTCCATTTTTGTTTATTTTACTTTTTTACGGGACTCTATATTCTATTTTCCCCAGATTTCGATCTACTTTTTATTCATTTTCTGATTTTTTTTATATTTAAAAGATCGATTTTCGGAATTTGCAATATAACCGTTTAATAGTCGATTTTGACTGAGTTTCATGACGGCCAAATTTGAAATTTTTTTTTGAAGAAGTCGTACTCGATTTTAAGGAAAAATTATAGTTAAGAATAGTCAGGGGCAGAGCAATCAAAAAGTGAAACACGATAAATATTATAAGAGTTGGAACCCACTGTTTAAAATAAAAAAAAACGCAATGCAGTCATATGGTTTACATGATGCCGCTCAGAGTAGACACATCTGGGATATATTTAACCAACAAGGTGAATATCGTCGTCGTCGCGTTCTATTATTATTTTACTTTTCTTCTATTTTTTTGTTTTCTTTCTATTTATAACGCAAACAAATTTTATTGTTAGACATTTATGACCGAGCAGAAAAATTGGGCAATAAATTATTATTATTTTTTGTCAAGTTAACTAATTAGAATAAAGAAAGGTGAATTCTGACGTCATTTTCATAATCTCATGCTGCACATGCAAAATCATTACAAAAAAAAAAGAGAACTCACAAGTGTTGAAACAAATCCATCATCAGATTCGACATCTGTACGTTCATCATCTTCATCATCCGAATAATCATAATTGTCTGCTTCTGACAATGACGGAGGACATGGATACATAACTTGAGTTTTAACTCGACGTTGTTTTTTCGATTTCTTTTTTGAGTTATCAGCAGCTGCGTTCATTAATCTTCGTTCCCGAAATTCATGAAGGACTCTTTCAAATTCAGCCCATTCTTGGTCAACTTGTTCGACATTCTCCTCTCCAAATTCCTCATCATGCATCACTCGTTCCTCTACCATGATAGGCTTCTTATTATCTTTTCGTCGCCACATTTTCACTTCTTTTTTATAATTATCAAATAAATTCAAATTCAATTCAGATTAAGATTTTCTCTTCCTATTATTATTATATTTATCGCAGTCCAGTTTAGATCACTTGAGTATCTTAAACAAACGTGTGAATTTTGATTCAATTGTAATGTGAACTCTTTTTTTGTCTTAATTTAAAATGATGTGAATTTCTCAACCAGACACTGGCAATAAATGATACATTAAATTTACTTTTACTATTTTTTTTTTGTTCTAGTGTACAGACTAATAAGTTAATGTCACTGGAATGCGTCGTTAAATCAGTTTCAATTAAGTTCATCTAATTTTCGTATTAATACAAAAATCACTTTTTTCCAAATTTTCATGATTTTATAAGTTTTTTTTAAATGATAATTCTTTAGTGAGAATTATTTTATACTTGTTATCAGTTTTTAGTGATTTCTCATAATTATAATTATTTGTATGATTTCTTTTCAAAACGCAGTTCAATTGCACTTAAATATTGAATTTTTAAGAAATGTCTAGAATTACCAATTATCAATCAGCCATTTTGTAAAAAAACTTTCCAATTTATATCGCATATTTCACGACAATGCACAAGCTCGACCGGGACAGAACTGAAACTCTTGAGATGAGCGCAAATTTGTTAAAGTCTCTCCAGTTTTGTACGATTTAATAAAATAATATAAAGTTCTATTAAATAAATGAAAATTTGTTGATGGAATGATGGATGTTAAATGTAAACTATTCTGAGAAATGGGATGTGTCATAATAAATGTAACGAATTATATTGATCTCAATTGTTTTAAATGTGACTTATGAACATTCTCATTTCTAAGAGTTCTTTGGAATGTTTTTATTTTAACAAGATAATCAATTTTATTTTTCTGAGCAAAGAAAACATGAATTCTCATCATCTCCAGAATTAATTTAATTTATTGTAAAGAGCATGTGACTGATAGAAATAAAAAAATGTATTCATCTCAATTGTTTAATTTAAAATAATAATAATTCACGTCACATAATAATCATATCATATGTTACCTACATTAATTCATATACGGATAGCTAATCTATGCAAAAAAAGAAGAATCAGATAATGAGTTCGTTGATACCATCATTTTATTTTTTTACAGTGTATTACATTTAAAATTTATTAACTTTTATCTTGAATTTTATTCAAATTAACATAAATAACATTTTAAAGCGAAATACCCTGTCTTTGTGGCGAAAAAAAAATGTCTCAATTGGTTTGATTGAGCAAGGTCATGGCAGTATGTCGATTCTATTTTATTGAATTGAAATTTTAACAGCTGATACAAAATTTTGGATTTTACAGGAGATTGTTCGTGTTTGAAATATCAAGGTATAGGGTGATTCTTAATTCCTTGCTCGTCTTATCAATGGGTTTCAATTAGTTTGTTAAAACACCCAAAATCCACCAAATATACAAAATTCAATTTAAAAAGGAAAATACCTCAACATGAGTATATCTAACATCGGACCACAATAAAGGATGCGGTCTTCGAGTCGTTTCTTGTAACAAAGTTTTAATTTGTACCATTTTTACACTCTGTTACATAAGTAACAGGCAATGTAACACCAAGAATCACTTATTAATCATTTTTATTAAATTTTTTTCTGAATATTCTTAAATAAAAAGAATATTACTCAAAATCACAAAATTTTACTTGTAATTTCAACTGATTGTTCAATCAAACTAAAGGCAGAATTCAAAATGCAAGTGCGTTTTGTTTATATTTTGGTCGTATTTAACTTTACCATTTTCATTTTAACAGGTTACCGGCTTGTATTTTAATATTTCGTCATTATTCGTAAGATTTCGATTCCGGTTTTTATTTTTTTGATTTTTTCTATTATTTATTAAGTAGTCCTGTGATTCGTAAGGCTACGTCATTATGGCACATGACTTAAAATTCAATAACAACAATTAAGGGTGAGTCTCGGTCGCGAACTCATAAAAATCAGCTATAATTTATTACTCTTCATTTCACTTTTTTCAATTAATATTTAAGATTATACTATTCTAGATCGATCATATTTATTAAAATATTTTCACTCACTGTGTCATGATTTAATACTCTCACTCCCGTAGTTCTTTGATCTTGCCATGTGTGATCTGGGGTGAATCCAAACATGCTATGTCTTCTTCGGGGAAACATTTTAATTTTTTTTATTTAAAATTAACAAATATTTAAATTAACTTGACATCAAATGTTAGACTAATTATCCAGACTTTACTTAAACACCGACGAAGCATTATTTTGATTATCAAACTTATCTCTTTATTAATCTTAATCTACTATAACTGTACGTACGCGTCATTGATAATCAATGACGTTATATGCAGTGAGGAATTCCTTTTTCTACATTATTTTGGTTAATGGAAAAAAACTTCTTTGATTTGCAGATAAAAGTGATATGATTTGATTTCGTATTTCAATTCATGTTTACATATTTTTTTTAATGTGTACCGTAAACTGATTTTAGTTCGTAGCTTCTGAAATTTCAATTTTTACATTTAAAATTTATTTTGAAGATAAGAAAAGTTTAATCTTTATTTTATTGACCCAAAAATTGGTTGTTAATCGTTTTTTTTTATCAGACAATGAAATGCGATTTTGAACTAAAAAACATTCTCAATAATTCAATGAGCTAAGAAAGAATGAATTTCTAGTGCCCAATATAGAAATACTGCTTTGAACAGGAGAAAACTGTTGCACATATTCTTTGCATATGCCCGAAACATACCAGACTGTGTAGTATGTAGATCTGAGGTAGGCATGTGGGCCTATTTTTTAAAAATGATGTTAAATGGGTACGCACAAGGGACCAATTCATATCTGTGAGGGATGGCTTAAAAATCTGATCTGATGAACAAATTTTACTTTCTTTCAACTTACATATCATAAAAAACAAGTTCCGACTAGCCGACAAATAGTTAAAATATTACAAAAAAAAAAACATTTCTGTAAACATCATTAACAAAACTATATAATATTAACCATTTAACTAGTCATGTGATGCGTCAGGACAACAAACCTTACACCATATGCTAATTTAATAAAAATAAAAATCATCACGTGATGAGATTTTTTTTTATATCCGAATATTTATTGATTTAATTTCATATGAATCATTATATTTAGTATTATTTTCGTATAAAAAATCGGAATATGATAATTACGTCAGAGGTGTTTATTTACATCTATTTTTAATAATATTAATAATGAGGCATAAGTTTAACACAAAAAGTGTAGAATTGTGGTTTAGTAAAAAAAAAATGAGGAATAAAATTGATTAGTAACTTAATGTAAAAACATTGGTAATAAGAGTTCATTCAACCATTAGACGATTTTGATTACTTTGTTGTGATACGTTTTAAAATTAGGATGATGCAATTTTGACCATTGTTTCAGTTTTACAAAAGTATACAAAAACTGAGATTGCGTAACAAATAATTGATTGAATTTTGAACTAAATATTGAAAGTTGACAGTAATAACTGATAACTGACAGTAATAAACCCAATTACAAAACCCTAAAAAAAATCCTACTTGCGTACAGCGTTTCTGTATCGATTTCTATGAGAATTCGGTGAATATTTAAATTCTCTCCTGTGAAAACTTAATTTTTTCTTTTAAATATAAGTTATGTCATTTCACTGAATTTTCCTCTCCTAGAATAAACATTTTAAAGATTCTCAGTGGTTAAACCTGGAATTCAAAGAGAAAATGACAGGGTTTGCATGCAAGAAGGTTGAAACATAATTCAAAATTGCATCAGCCTTGTATCTGTCTGGTTAAATGTAAACAATTTTTTGTTCAAAAAAAATTTACACACTAAATTTGAGCACAATAAATCATAAAAAATTCCTTTTCAAATATTAGTTAAATATATTTAATCAAGTTTTCAGAAATAATTTAATCACTTACCAAAGTATTTTGATATCCTAAACCATGATCTTCATTTGGTTGCTTGATCCGGATCGGTGAATTCATCCCCCGCACAACTCGGGGAACGTCTAATCTATCCATACTATCACTGTATGAAAATGGCATGATGATGATAATTGAGACGTAATTTTATAAGTACAAGTTGGTCAAGTAAGTAAAAAATTCACTTTTTGTATTCGATTTGTACTTATTTGATTTTAATTTTTTAAGTATAATAAATAAACAGTCTGTATAGTTAAGTACACTTTTATATTGCACTGTTAATTGCTTTTCTCTATCACAATTGATTTTTCTATTTTAATTAAAAGTTCACCTAATTAATTTTTGTTCTTACATTTTAAATATTTTTGATTTTTTTTTTCTCTGCTTTAAGTTTTTAAATAATCAGCGTCGACTTGTTGTCGTTGGTGTAAAAAGCATTCTGAAAAGTAAAATGAATAGTTTATTTGAATAATCTTATCGGATATTTATCACATGTTACAATCTATAGTGCAATACATTTAAATTTAAATTAGTGTGTATCTTTGAAGCGTGAAATATGTGAAATAATCATTCGCTTATATTATTAAATTGTATAGTAAAGGGACATTTCATTTCAAAAAACATATATTTTTGTCATCCAAATTCATGTTTTCTTCGAATATGTTGATTCTCATTCTAAGTTAAAAATGCCCACGTTAAAGGTTTACAGGGTTCTTAAAAAATGTGATTATTTTGATATGCCATACCATTTTTCTTTAAACTACATTTTCACCCGAATTGAGTAAAATCGATCAATGGACCCTGAAATAGGACTCGCAGCCAAGCATTTGAAAATCAAGCAAAACCTTTAACACCTCCAATTTAAATTATGTTAAAAATCAATAAAAATCGCAAAATGAACCAGTTTGAAATGCAATGACCCATAATTAAATCGAAATTCGTTAAATTGAGTTGCGAAGTGTGAAAAATATCTATTTATACGTAAACTGGTCATTTCAATAATTATCATTTTTATTCATTGACCATCATTTCAAGTAAGGAACTAACTTTATCATTTTCATTTGATTGATTGAAGGTATTTGTAAGTTAAAATCAATTTTTGTAAATAAATCAATAATGTTTCATTAATTTTCTTATCCCTTTAAGTAAACCGCTTAATTCCAATAAATAAATCACAAATATTTCATCAATTCTATCATAAATTATTAGTAATAATCATACAATTAATTAATGAGTAGCTGATTGTTCTGTCTATCAATTCATTGTAATTTGTTATCTAATTTTTATTTTATAACTTAATTGTTAAAATAAACTGAGTTATTTAGCCTCTTTAATAAAACACTCATTATTTGTGTAGTATGGAAATTACACGTTAAACAGATCATTGTTCGTCGTACAATGTAAATACTTTCATGAAATAAAAAAAAAATCATAAAGTAATGTAATTAATAATATGTCACAAAAATGTAAGTGTGTCAAAAATATCACCTGATTCTATAAATTATTCGTAATTTTCTTGTCTTATTTCAAATTTTGAATTGAATTGCCAGGTTTGTGTGTTTTGTGCAAGGTTAGGAAAAAGTTGATTTTGATAAAAATTGTTAATCATTCTTACACATGTAAACTTTTAATCTAAATGATAAGATTTTAAGTGTCATCAGTTAAGAATTTATTAGGGACGATTTATTATTGGAAAATATAATAAGTCTGTCATAAAAGAAGGTGTTAATGAAATGCGTCAACTTACAATCAATCTAATTCACACATTTTGTGACATGATATGAAAAAGCTCACATAATTTTGGTAAATTTAAATTAGCAATAGCAATTTGTTTCGAATAAGAAACAGAACCGCTTGATAAAGCTGGTTTTTTTCAATTAACGAAGGAGGAACCACTTCATGCAATATCTTTCTAGTCTATGATATCCATCCAATATTTTACAAAGTCTACGTTGGATTACCTTGATGCCAGTTTTCACAAAATCAAAAGTTCTAATTTATTGTCAGCGCGTGTACATTTTTTGTCCTTAACTCTCTTCATTGTAAGATCATATTTATATTACAATGCCTTGAAACTGACTGATTACAAAGTTTGTATTACATTATCTGAAGAGAATTTTAATCATAATCCGATTGAAAAGTAAATAAATTGTTTTATCATAATTTTTTTTATTTATCGAATGACACGTCCGGACTTAATCCATTTTAATTAAATTTTCATTATCATTGAAAATCATATTTTCTCAATAAATTAGTGGACTATTGTTAAAAGCCTCGTTAAAGTTGAAACACTTCATTAGCTTTTATAATAAGAATAATAAATTTCGACACGCTTAAATGAAAATATTCTACAAATAATACAATCTTCAAACAAACTAAGAATCAGCAAAAAAAAGCATTGACATTGAATAAACATTTTTATCTGATACGCTTAAAAATTATCACGTGCTTGACATAAAATAAAGATCTCACACTTGCAGTATAATCAAAAACAAAGGTAAATAAATACTAAAATTTTTTATTCATTCAAATTGTGTTAATTAGTAAACAGAATCAAGTCTTATCATATCTTGAAATGGTATTTTCTTTGTTTTTGATTTAATTTTATCTCAAAATTTTGAAGATTTCGACATACCAGAAAACAGTGGTGGTTCATTTAACAATGAAACATAGTAAATAAAAAAGAAAATACACGCGTCATAATTTGTTTTATGGCCTTTTTATTATTATTTTTTGTTTTCATCTATTTTTTTATGGGATGATATCAAAAATATTAATTACACGTATTTTTCCATTGGATTTTATCTTGTTAAAACAGATGTGTTTCAATTTCATTACTAGATTTTGATCTGATTTCATAAATAGAAACAAGAATTGCAATCTGATTTGTCTGGTTTCAATTTTTAAATTTTTTTTAAATTTAATCAAGGTATTGAACTCCAAGTTGAAAACTATTTAGGGCACTCTTGTATATTGGGAGGTGGTTTCAACTTGCAGTGTTCAGATGGTTTGCCTTCCGTTACACTCTAAGTTGAAAACGTCCGCAGTACAAATTGATTTGGTTGGCAGACAGAGATCTTAGGTTGATACTTACAGTGTAGTGTACTCTAGAATTCTGAGATAACTCTCCATAAAAATTTATATAAGTGATTTTGTTTTAGTACAAGGATTTGATTCTTGTGTTTAAAAATGGTCAAAAACCGCTACATTTCCAAAATAACTGAAACTGATTTAAATGCACTTTTCTAAAACGTCTAGGGGACCTAGTTTTTTCTCGTTTTAGTTTCATAATTTAGTTTAACGGTTTTTTGACCATTTAAAGACTCTGGAGCACAAACCCTAAGCCCAATTTTAACTTTAAATAAATCCTTAAGCTGCTCTATCTAACCAGTAAAAAAATCGCTTTACCTACAGTTCGAATCTCATCAATAACATGTTGAAATAAAAACACTTTGTAATCACTTCTTCACTTCATTCTTGACTACTCGTAGTCTAGCATCAAAATGATTAATAATCTACATATTTTTTTTTATTATTATCTTACAAAACGTATTATTACAAAGCAAGTTAATTGTATAAAATTTTTCCGCAAACAGATTACAACTCACTTCACTTGACTCGATCATTATAATAACACATGTTCGTTTTTTTTGTAATTTATTTATTATTATGAGTATTTAAATTTTATAAAAATATGATAATAATAACAGAGAGAGGTTCTTTACTAATCTATAATGAGTTGCAATCAAATTCAAATAATAAATTGAAAACAGATTTTTATAATAAAACTTTTCATAACGTTGTCGTCCTCCACTCAAATATAATAATATAGGAATCGATTTTAATTATTCATACTAAAATGATTTGTGATCAAAACAATGGAATTTTACCAGTAAAAATTTTTTTTTAAATATAATCACTTTTGAATGCCAGGTAACTCTTAATTTTTGTGCCTTTTGATAAAAAAAAGTTTTAATTTTGTGTTTCATCATTCTACATTTAAAATCATTGACTGTCTACCAAATGATTATGTTACAAGTTTTTTTTCTGCTCTTTTTCTTATTCATAAATCAACCCAAACATAATGAATCGACAGTAAATTCTAGAATAATTTGATCGATTTGTAAATCATTTTGAATTCATATTAAATTTCATGTCACAAACCAATTTTTATTCTATTTTTTTTTTCTTATTAACTTGAATTGGTAAATTGAGGTATTTCCTATCAATTTCTGAGAATGCACAACTTGTTTGTTAATTATAATAATAAATAAAATTATAATAAAACATTATTTTCATATTTAATTTGATTTGATTATTTTACTATAACATATAAATATTGCTGACATGCATTTATATTGAACTAATTTTAATTTAATATTAATAAAAAATAAAAAATAATAAAAAATTCTTGGAAACCACTTTGATATTGCACATATGATTGCAACTCTTAATTACTTGAATAAATAGAGAAATTTTTATCAATGTAAATGACATACTTGTCCCATTTAATATTTAAAGAAGAACACTTGTTTATTACTAGTAATAATAATATGATAATCACTTTATCAAAGCTTTAAAATAAAAATATTAAAAACGCGTTAACTGAATGCCAATGTTTGAAGAAAACAAATGTTTTTATTATTATACGATAATAATAATATGAAATGAATCTACCGGCACATTGAAACAGACTGACGATCAAACGAGTTATACTACAGTATGAAAGTAAATGTTTTAAAAGCATTTTATGATTTGAATGAAGGGTTTGGAAAAAGTATTTACATATTATGTTATTGCTTTTGCTGATACTTTTTTGAATGTAGTAACATTTAAGAACTGTAATATGGACCCTGTAAGATCGACAAAAAAAAACTCACGAATTTTTTTTTAAATCTTTAAGGACCTTGTTTACGAAAAAGAAAAGCAAGCAACATATTTTAAGTGATGTTTAATTGCAGAAAAGTGGTCACAATAAAAAAAATTACAGAAGTCCGATTGATCGGTGGTTGGGGAAATGCTTGTCTAACCTGGACATTTGCTTTAATTAAGAGACTCTTTATGCAGGTTCAATGACAGTTTGATAACATTTTTTAAAAATATAATTTTTTAAAATATTTATTGTTAAATTTAAACCTGATCTCATTCAAAAAGTCATTAAAGCAATTATTCGAGCAATTATTAATAACAGTTTTTGTACAAGTACATTAGTGTTTTAATTACCTCTGCAATGCGCTTCATAATAAATTTCATTTCCAATACTCAACGAATTTTAAGAATTAGATTTAATAATTTACAAACCCTTGAAACATGCGTTAATACAATACGCAAAACGAGTAAACACTTGCTGATAATAATAACAATAACTATTTGTTTTGTAATTTTTATGACCGATTCTGTTATTTGTGTTAGTTTGTAATTTTAAATCGTTTTATTTTCATGCGTATTGGATAATTACACCCGTAATGTTATCATCAGTCCATCATACGTACTGAAATTTTTCGAGCCCTTATAGTAACACATGAATATGAATAACATTTAATACAATAAAAATCACCTGTAAATCATATATTTGTTAATATAAGATCATGAGGTGCTAATTTAGATTCATAGCTGTCGACTGGAATATGATCAGCTGTTTTGTGATATAAAATAAAAAAATATTATTATGACGACAAGCAGAGAAAAGAAAGGAAAAAAAGAGTTAATATATGAGTTTCTGGAATATTTTAGAATTATGAAAATAAAAATTTATAAAATTCAAACCGAATTTTTAAATATAATGATATCAAATATTTGACAACCAGTTCCCTTTATAATGGATTTGTTTACTTATGATCAATATTGAATTACCTAATATTTGATGAGCATTTAACATTATTTTATTAGATTTTAAGGTAAAATCATTTCTAAATTTACGTTATCAATTGATTTTTTGATCACAAATAATTTTATTTGATCTCAGCTTCTTTCTCTGAAAAACACAAATGCACTTAGAACAAATTCTTGTGCATACCTTTTTCAATCGAGTCCTTATCACATTTCTTTTGTATTTAATTCATCTGAATATTTCTGTATTATTTCAATTAATATTGAATTGTCTTAACAGTTGCATGAAAAAATTAAGTTGGTCAGGGTGTAATGTCATTTCGATAAGAAAATATTGCACGTAATTGAGGATTATTTTGTTTTTTAAAAGTGCATAATAAATGAAAGTGAAATTTTTTTGTGAATTTTTATAATTTAACTTAAAAATGTATGCTAGAATGGAAGAAGTAGATTCAAAACCAAGTAAAAAACATTCAAAAGTTGAATATCATCGACCTGTTCGACATAGAAAACGAAGAAAAATATTGGAATACAATCCATCCCATGTATGATAACAGAATTTTTTACACATCTCTAGTATTTTTTCTTAAATATTCATTAAATTTATTCAGACATTTGGATTTTACACGAAAGTAAAACACCACAAGGATGACCCACTGCTTGAAATTGAAACAATTGGACCTGAGTCTCATTTTGCCAAACCAAGTTCAGCTGATAATATTTTAAATGAAACTGTTTTAAGAACCATTAGCCAATCAACTGTAAAATATTTAAAGACTGTACTAAGAAAGCCATGTGCTTATCTGAGTGATATTTGGCTGTTATTAACATTAGTTGCATTGCTATGTGCTTGTTTATCATTTTCAATCAACGAGGGTATAAAAGAGAGCTTAAGACGTAAAACATTTTTTCCTCTAAATTTTTTATAAAAATGTTATCTAAATTTTATTTTTCAATTAGTTCGTCGATATTTGTTGACTATTTCATCTCATCCGGCCATTCAATATTGTGTGTGGATGATGATAACGATTT
>LN483977.1:0-33588 GCA_900002565.1 Culicoides sonorensis
ATTTGATTGAGTTTATGCAACAAAAATACTCATTGTCATTTAAAATTAAGCATAATTGTTTTAGCTTTACAATTCAAGGGGTTTTAGAATGTTATAGTTATAGAATGAATCGAAATGATTTTCGGGCTCAATTTCTTCATTTAATTTAAATTATTTTATTATCAAATAAATTAATTTGAATTCTTTTTTTAATTTTTCATTATTTGTTACCTGTATTGTGTCATCTCACCAAACAAATTGAATGCGTTGTCATCGCAATTTGCACACATATCACGATTTAATCGAAAATACTTCAACGTATATGTGTGCATTCACTTATGCTTTAAATCTCAATTAAACTAACCAAAAAAAAAAATAGTTATTCAATCTTGTATCCACAAATTGCCAATAAGGAGCCACTTAAACCAGAAAAGGCTGCTCAATTGATCTTAGATTATATTCAGTTACCAGATGATCAATTCCGGTTAGGAAAGACCAAGGTACAAAAAAATTAGTCATTTGAAAAGTACAACTAATTTTCTATTGTAAATATTTTCTCAAGTATAAATTTAAAAAGTAATTTGAGATTTAATTTTTTTTTCTTAAGATGTACAGTAAATTAGAAGTAAAATATTTATTTCATTCATGAGTAGAATAATCTCGTAAAAATCATGGTATTTTAGATTTTATCTTCAATCTAGTTAAGACCACCTAAATTCAAAAGTGATCATCATTCCCTTAAAAATTTACTAACTATCACAATTCATCAATAAAATTAACAATGATATTATAACTTTTAGTATTAGAAGTAGTTTTGTTTTCATTAATTGTTTTTCCTTTGTTCTTATGTTTGTGTGTTATTTGTTGTTTTTTCATTAAATTTTTTAGAGAAATTAGTATAATGCATGATTTCCAGAATTTCCAAATCCAATTTAACACTGTTCGAGACGACAAATCTAATGAATCTCTTTTTTTATCTCTTTTTTACTTCGTCGCCCTCTTGAATTTGAAATATATAGGTCTTCTTCCGTGCTGGTGTCTTGGGTCAAATGGAAGAATTACGTGACGACCGTTTGTCTAAGATCATGTCATGGATGCAAGCCTGGATCCGTGGTTACTTGACACGTAAAGAATTCAAGAAGATCCAAGCTCAACGTGTTGCCTTGGAAGTTATCCAACGTAACTTGCGCAAATATCTTAAATTGCGTACATGGGCCTGGTGGAAATTGTGGCAAAAGGTCAAACCTTTGCTCAATGTTTCACGTGTTGAAGATCAAATTGCTGTAAGTTTTATTTTTAAAATGTTAAATTAAGCAATATAAATTGATGTTTTATTTTGTAATGAATGTGTAGAAATTGGAAGAGAAAGCATCCAAAGCACAAGAAGCCTTTGAAAAGGAAGAGAAGATGCGCAAAGAGTTGGAAGCTCTTAACAGCAAATTGTTAGCTGAAAAGACAGCTTTGTTGGACTCATTGTCTGGCGAAAAGGGTGCCTTGCAAGAATACCAAGAGAAATCAGCTAAACTCACAGCCCAAAAGAACGATTTGGAAAATCAATTGCGTGACACACAAGAACGTCTTACACAAGAAGAAGATGCTCGTAACCAATTATTCCAATCTAAGAAAAAGATGGAACAAGAAATCAGTGGCTTGAAGAAAGATATTGAAGATTTAGAATTATCTATTCAAAAATCTGATCAAGATAAGGCCACAAAAGACCATCAAATTCGCAATTTGAATGATGAGATCGCTCACCAAGATGAGCTCATCAACAAATTGAACAAAGAAAAGAAGATGCAAACTGAGCAAAACCAAAAGACCGCCGAAGAATTGCAAGCTACTGAAGACAAAGTCAACCACTTGAATAAAGTCAAAGCCAAGCTTGAACAAACTTTGGATGAATTGGAAGATTCATTGGAACGTGAAAAGAAATTGCGTGGTGATGTTGACAAAGCCAAGCGCAAGGTTGAAGGTGACTTGAAACTTACCCAAGAAGCTGTTGCCGATTTGGAACGCAACAAGAAGGAGCTTGAACAAACTATCCAACGCAAGGATAAGGAAATCAGCTCTTTGACTGCCAAATTGGAAGATGAACAATCTTTGGTCAGCAAATTGCAAAAACAAATCAAAGAATTGCAATCACGCATTGAAGAATTGGAAGAAGAAGTTGAAGCCGAACGTCAAGCTCGTGCTAAGGCTGAGAAACAACGTGCTGATTTGGCTCGTGAATTAGAAGAATTAGGCGAACGCTTGGAAGAAGCTGGTGGCGCCACCTCAGCTCAAATTGAGTTGAACAAAAAACGTGAGGCTGAACTCGCTAAATTGCGTCGTGATTTGGAAGAAGCCAACATTCAACATGAAGCCACATTGGCCAACTTGCGCAAGAAGCACAACGATGCTATTGCCGAAATGGCTGAACAAGTTGATCAACTCAACAAATTGAAGACCAAGTATGTATATTTTTTCTATTTCTCTCTCTATAAAAATTCTATCTTTTTCTTCAATCGTCTTGATCGATATTTTAATACTTTGAATTTTGTTAAATCAATATTAAATTAGGGCCGAACATGATCGCGCTAATATGTACAATGAATTGAACAACACACGTGCTGCTTGTGATACATATTCTCGCGAAAAGGTAACTGATATATGTGAGCCGTCAATGGTGTTTCCTTATTTTAGTAAATCCTGATATACAATAATAATTTTATATTTTGTTGAACCTGTTTCCCTATAAACTTGTAAAATTATCCGTTTTTTGTACATAATTTAGTATCACACATATGTATACAACTTAATATCACAAAGCAAACGACTTTCTGAATAGTTTTTAAAATTATTAAGTAAAGCAGCAACTTAATCCGGTCACAGGAGTTCAATGGCTATTATCGATGGGACTTAACTACTTCAAATGTATTTTTCTCTAGACTTTATGTCTATAATTTCTCATTTTTTATTATTTATGCTCATTGTAAATATTTCTGTCCACCATGTAAATAATTCAAAATATTGTTTGTATTAATTTTTAACATCACAGGGCTGAAAAGGAACGTCAATCATGCTATTCAGAATTGAACGATCTCCGTGGCAGCATTGATCAAGTCAGCAACGAAAAGGTATTTGTCTGATTTTATAAAGTTCAGCTGCTTCAAAGCTTTATTTATTACAATTGCTGCTGGTTCAAATTTCATCTAAGAATCTTTTTCATTCAAATATTCTCTTCAAATAATTCATTTGGGAAGTTCATAAATGGGGAAAATAACACACATAAATATTTATTACTAACAAGTTTTATCATTAACTGACCTAGTCAAAAATACAAAAAATAGATACTAATTTTAAAAAAAATTGTTGATATGTTATACATTAATAAAATTGTGTTATCTTCATTGTATCTTATCTTGATTAGTAATATTAATTTTTTTTATTCATTCAAAATCATAGGCTGCTCAAGAAAAGATTGCTAAGCAATTACAACACACATTGAATGAAGTACAAGGCAAACTTGATGAGACCAACCGTACCTTGAACGACTTCGATGCATCAAAGAAGAAGTTGTCCATTGAAAACAGTGACTTGCTCCGTCAACTTGAGGAAGCCGAATCTCAAGTATCACAATTGAGCAAGATTAAGATCTCATTGACACAACAACTTGAAGATACTAAACGTCTTGCCGATGAAGAAGCCCGTGAACGTGCTACTTTATTGGGTAAATTCCGCAACTTGGAACACGATTTGGATAACTTACGTGAACAAGTTGAAGAAGAAGCCGAAGGCAAGGGTGATTTGCATCGTCAATTGAGCAAAGCCAACGCTGATGCTCAATTATGGCGCAGCAAATACGAATCTGAAGGTGTTGCACGTGCCGAGGAATTGGAAGAAGCTAAACGCAAGTTGCAAGCTCGTTTGGCTGAAGCCGAAGAAACAATTGAATCATTGAACCAAAAATGTGTTGCCTTGGAAAAGACTAAGCAACGCTTGGCTACTGAAGTTGAAGATTTACAACTTGAAGTAGACCGTGCCACTGCTATTGCCAATGCTGCAGAAAAGAAACAAAAAGCCTTCGACAAAATCATTGGAGAATGGAAATTGAAGGTTGATGACTTGGCTGCTGAATTAGATGCTTCACAAAAAGAATGCCGCAACTATTCAACAGAATTGTTCCGTCTTAAGGGTGCATATGAAGAAGGACAAGAACAATTGGAAGCTGTCCGTCGTGAAAACAAGAACTTAGCTGATGAAGTTAAGGACTTGCTCGACCAAATTGGAGAAGGTGGTCGCAACATTCATGAAATTGAAAAAGCACGTAAACGCTTGGAAGTCGAAAAAGACGAATTACAAGCTGCCTTGGAAGAAGCTGAAGCTGCTCTTGAACAAGAAGAAAACAAAGTATTGCGTGCCCAACTTGAATTATCTCAAGTACGTCAAGAAATTGACCGACGCATCCAAGAGAAGGAAGAAGAATTCGAAAACACACGTAAGAACCACCAACGTGCTCTTGATTCCATGCAAGCTTCATTGGAAGCCGAAGCTAAAGGAAAGGCTGAGGCTCTCCGCATGAAGAAGAAGTTGGAAGCCGACATCAACGAACTCGAAATTGCTTTGGACCACGCCAACAAGGTAATTAATTCATTTATTTTTATCATAGTATCATTATATTTAAAAATCAAATTTACTTAGGCTAATGCTGAGGCCCAAAAGAACATTAAACGTTACCAACAACAATTGAAAGATCTTCAATCTGCTCTTGAAGAAGAACAACGTGCTCGTGATGATGCTCGTGAACAACTTGGAATCTCAGAACGTCGTGCCAATGCATTGCAAAATGAACTCGAAGAATCTCGCACATTATTGGAACAAGCTGATCGTGGACGTCGTCAAGCTGAACAAGAATTGAGTGATGCTCATGAACAATTGAATGAAGTTGCTGCTCAAAACGCTTCCATCTCTGCAGCTAAGAGAAAGCTCGAATCAGAATTGCAAACATTGCACTCTGACTTGGATGAGTTATTGAACGAAGCTAAGAATTCCGAAGAAAAGGCCAAGAAAGCAATGGTTGATGCTGCCCGTTTGGCTGATGAACTCCGTGCCGAACAAGAACATGCCCAAACACAAGAAAAACTTCGCAAAGCCTTGGAAGCTCAAATCAAGGAATTGCAAGTCCGTTTGGATGAAGCTGAAGCCAACGCTCTCAAGGGAGGAAAGAAGGCAATTGCAAAATTGGAACAACGTGTCCGTGAACTCGAAAACGAATTAGATGGTGAACAACGCAGACATGCTGATGCCCAAAAGAACCTTCGCAAATCAGAACGTCGTATTAAGGAATTGACCTTCCAATCTGAAGAAGACCGCAAGAATCACGAACGCATGCAAGACTTAGTCGACAAATTGCAACAAAAGATCAAGACATACAAGAGACAGATCGAAGAAGCCGAAGAAATTGCTGCTTTGAACTTGGCCAAATTCCGCAAAGCCCAACAAGAATTGGAAGAAGCTGAAGAACGCGCTGACTTAGCTGAACAAGCTATCAGCAAATTCCGTGGAAAGGGACGTGCAGGTTCAGTAGCTCGTGGTGGCAGTCCAGCTGTAAGTATCCTAAATCGTTTTTAAGTCTTAAAAAATATTAACTTTTTAATAAATTATGTACAAAATAACTATTAGGTCGGTCGTCAGAGTGCGCTGCAATAAGCTCTTTTATACTTACTCTTCTAATATATAAAATAAATAGTCAAACAATCTTCAATATCCTTAAAGATAAAATCAAAATAAATACATTAATTAGTAAGTTTACCCAAAATATGGGTTAAATGTTTTCATGTTTATACCCTTTAAATGGTAAATAATCAATCAAGTTCAATTTATCCTAATAACCTTTTTAACATACTTTTGAACAGAAATCAAAATCATTTTAAAAACACTGTTAAGTTTAAATCGTTTTGGATGAATTGCGCACACTTATTTTTGTTGTTATATAGTTCTCACTTAATTTCTATTTTCGTTAGAGATTGCTATGATACTTGTTCGAAACAAACCATAGCATATATTTGTAAAAAAAATTATGATTCAACCAATTTTAATATATTATTTTTAATTTTTACAGCCCCAAAGACCAGTGCGACCACAATTTGATGGCCAATCCTTCCCACCAAGATTCGACCTTGCTGGAGAAGATTTTTAAGTGGACTAAAAACCAGTAAAAACTAACCAACCAAAGAATTTTAACATCATACAAATTGGAAACTACAACATCCAAATAATTATCAAAAAAAAACATATATTTATATATTAGAGACACGTTTTTCACACAATTAGTTTTTATTTTAAAATTACAGTAATAATAATAATATTTATAAAGTCGCACTTTTATCCCTAATATGTCGAATTAATGACCTTCGATACTAAACCTTCGAAAAATCATTTTTTGACAATTTTTATAAAAAAATATTATAAATTGCAAAACTTATTCAAAAAGTGTATTTATTTATCGTTTTTATATTTTATTTTTTAAATTTTACGAATAATGCTTTGATGACATTCAAATATTTAATCCATAAAAAAATAATTATAAAAGGAAAAAAGGATGTTATGTCAAATTTTAAACAATCAAATCTCGATGATGGTTTGAATTGAATTTTGAAATTGTAATAGTATCTTCAAAAAACCATTTTCCAGCTATTGAAATATAAATGCTTGTAAAATTAAAATTTAACATCTAAACATATTAAAAGAGAGAGACACGATAACATCAAATTAATTTATTTAAACCCGAAAAATAATACAGAAAAATATATTTTAACATCAGCCCGCTTATTAAATGTATTATGATTCGAAAAAAAAATAGAGAAAAGCCCAGAATTTTAGAAGCATTTAATTTTAATATCGTGAAATTCCATCTCATGATCTGGAAAATATTTTTGTTAGATGGCCGTTAGCATTTCAATTACATTTCAAGTAATATTATTTTGAGATTTGGTCATTTTAATTACATTTAATACTTTTTTCTTGAACTATTTTTACTTTTTGTGAAAATATTTGAGTAGTTTTCAAAGCAAATCATATAATTCTTTCTTATCATTTTTTTAAAAAAATTGTTTTGTGTGAAAAAATATTAAAAAATATTCATACCTTTATAATAAAATTGTATACAGTTAAAAATAAATTAAAAAAAAACTACTATAATAAAAAAATAACAAAAAGTATGCCATATACCAAAACATCTCGTAATAATAATTAAAATCACTCTTGAAAAGAATAAAAAAATACAAACTTATATTAAAAATTACTATCATTATCATATTTAATTTCTATGTAAATTTTTAAATATAATGTGATTTTAAAAAAATTAAAAAAAGTGTTTTATTTATTTTACTTTTTAATTTTTTTGTTTGAATTTTCTTTGGATAAAAAGAGTAAGTCACATTTTACTTTACTGTCTTTTAAAATACGCAAATTTCTTTGAAAGAAAACCGATTTGCAGAAACTCACCTGATTTGCTTGAAGTGGTAGATTCGCCACACGGGCAATCTGACAAATGCCAAAAATGTCATAGTCAATTTTCTTGCAAAATTTAAGTTTAGCGTTAAGAAAATCATACAAAATACCAGAGTCGTTAATAATTTTTACATCACCCCTAGTTGCTTCAGACAAGTAAATCAATGATTATCACCATTAATGAATCTTTTTGTGGAAAAATATCTAGCATTTAATTTTGGCAACAATGATAACCATTAAAATTCTTGAGAATATAAATATTTACCTTTTTTGATAGTTTTAATTACCATTTTTTTAATAATATAAACAATTTTAACATTTTTCTGAAGGTCTTTACAAGTTTCAAAATAATTTCAGTTTTCACTTGAGTAAAAAAATTGTGGGAGGAGGAAAATATATCTTTAAGATTTTTTTCTAATACGGCTTAATTGTCAGAAATTTTTGGACTATGTCCAGATTCGTAGGGGTGAGTATTAAGCCTGCACTCAGGCTATCAGTAGGGCCCATTGTGCATACCCATTATCATCATCCGAGGGCCTTAGCTTTTATCCTGTCATCCCAAGTAGTCACCACCTTTATCTAGCCTTTAACTCAAATTTAGTAGCCGGAAAAAGGAACATTTGAGATTGTAAAGTTTCATTGTCGGAGCAAAAATCGAACTGCCAACCTTCATATTGATATTCACACACGCTAACCACTGCACCGTACAATCCTTTACGGACTATGTTAGTTGATTTTTGTAACGTTCTTAACACCATTTTGAACATTTTAAACTTTTATAGAAATTTTCTATTAAGAAAAAGAATGGGGGAGGAGCGCGAAATCATTTCGATACTTGTAACGGCCTAAATAACAATAAATTGTGATTCATCAACATTTTTTTGAATTGTTTTGAATTGCTTTTAATTTTTAAAAAACAAACAATAAACAGCGAGTTGATGTTGAATTCTTTGCAGATGATCATCACTGAGCACGGTTGGCAATTTTAGCTTTGGATTCCTTTTGAGATTTTAGTGTTGAACAGGAGAGAATGAGTTCTTCCTGATTCCTCTTCATTTATATAAAATGCAATGATTTATGATTATATTTGAGTATCATTTGAAGATATGCGTCACACAGATAATAAAAAATATAAATAGTATGAAAATAAAAAAATTGATCTTTCATAATTTGTTTCACCGTTTCTTTTCAAGTATTTTCATACATTTAAGTGGGAAATCATAGTACTGGAAATATTTATAACTATTTCTTACTGTCTTGAATGTGACTCATATGCGTGTCGTCTTGATCTTAAATTAACCAGTGATCAAATGATGATGATGATAAAAAAATTTATATAAATATTAAATTAAATATAAGCAAAAAATTTGAGTTTCACGCTAAAAATAGTTTTTGTTTTCATATTTTTCAACCTGTGTTCAGAAATTTCTCTTAAAATATTTGACTTTTTTTATCTTAAAAATTTACTAGGTAAGGCAGGTGAGCAGATGATGATGAATTTTATTTTGTTTCCCTTTTTTGTCAAAATAATTCTTTTTGTTGAAAATGACACATTAATGGGTTTGCATTTAAATATTTAATTTTGTTACAAATTTATCATCAAGACTATTCTGAAACTTTAATTTTTTCCAGAATATTTACAATTCGCATTTCTAAAATAAAAGTTGAGAGAGAGGTGACTTGGTTAAGATATATAAAATATTTAAACAAGTATAATATTTAATGTATAAACATTGTATATGACACCCACACAAGGTGTGAAAAATATTTTCCGGAGGCACGATATGACCATATTCATGTTCAAGTACAGACATGTTCACATGTATGTGTTTAAATGATATTCAGAAAAATATTTTTAACTTTTTTGACTCCAGCATACAGCACAGTAAGTGGCTGACAGTCGACACTTGCGGACCTCTACCTGAGCTTTAGTTTGGTCCTCAACAATCAACCTTTTTTTTCTTTAATACTTTTTTCACCTGAATTTTAATTAATCAAATTTAATATAAATGCACCTGTAATTAAGAAGTACGAGTCAATATACAAATTTTTTAAGTAGAATAAAGAAAAAAGTGCCTTTAAATAAATAATAAATTGAAAAAATAAGTGGATTATAACATTACGAAAAAAAAAAATCAATAAGTAAAGTGAATAAAATTTAAGTGAAAAAATGGAAGGCGAGACTCCTGTTAAGAAAAAAACAAAAAAGACCAAAGCTAGCAAAGATGAAAGTGGTGAAGTAGATGCAGTTCAAGAAAATGGCATCGAATCTACTGGAGATGAAGGTCTTGATTTTACTGGAAAATTACCAGATCGTGCTCCAAGTATCAGTCCAGAAGATATTGCGTTGCATGTTGCTGCTTTAATGGCCCAAAATGCAGATATGGTTGCAAATATTCCAGCGGCAACTCATTCATTGGCTGACCTGGTTGCTGCAAGCACAAATCGTGGCCCCGCCATGAAAGAGCTTGAAGAAGATGCAAAAGCAGCTCAAAAAGCTTTTGAACGGGAAGAAAAGCAACGCAAAGAACTGGAAAAAGTTCATGAGAAATTAATGAAAGAAAAACAAGAACTTCTTGATACAATTAACGGTGAAAAGGGTTCTCTTCAAGAACTTCAAAGTAAAACCGATAAATTGGAAGCACAAAAACGATCCATGGAACTTCAATTGCGTGTAAGTCAATATCAAATTTAGTTTTGTTATATTTTTAGATTAAAAAAAAAAATTTTTTCATCACCAAAATCGAATTTTTTGCTTCTTTTGCACTGAAAATTTATTGGATGGGTAAAAATTAATATGATATATATAAAAATGTTTAGAAAAAAATTAATATTTCTTTAATCAAACCTGCTGGAAATAAACTTAAAAATGTGTTTCGATAATATTATTTTATAAATGACAAAAATTGTAACAAAATTCCAGCAAATTTTAATATTTTAATCGAGTATCTTGAGTTGGCACACCGCCAAACGTAACAAACCATTAATTTATCGTCGGACTTGTCTTTTTTTCACCTGATTACACAAAATAAAATTACATTTTGGAATAAAAATAAATGTGTGATGAAAATTTAAGATATATTTTGAGATAAAAGTTTGAAATTAAATTAATGATGAAAATTTATCAAATATATCTGCAAAACATAAAACTATGATTGATAATTTATCATGATTATTTAATGAAAAAAAATTTAACTTATTATTAATCACTTTCATTTTTTTTTTTAAATAGGAAATTCAAGAACGTTTAGCTAAGGAAGAAGAAGAGCGGAATAATTTCTTCCAAACCCAGAAGAAGTTGGACCAACAAAAGAGCAATTATGTCAAGGATATTGAAAATAAGGAAATGCTCTTGAAGAAAGCTGAAGAAGATAAAAAATTGAAAGATGCACAAATTCGCAAGATTAAAGAAGATATTGCTAGTCAAGATGAGATGATTCAACAATTGGCTAAAGAAAAGAAAATTCAAGCTGCTATCAATCAAAGAACAGCAGAGGAATTGCAAGCGAATGAGGATAAATTAAATCATATTAACAAGGTTAAAGCTAAGCTTGAGCAATCTTTGGATGAACTTGAGGATAATCTCGAACGTGAAAAACGTCTTGTTGGTGATGCAGAAAAATCTAAACGTAAAACAGAGGGCGATTTAAAACTTGCTCAAGAACAGGTTTCTGATTTGGAACGTCACAAAAAAGAAATTGAACAAACTGTCCAACGTAAAGACAAGGAACTCAGTGCCTTATCTGCCAAATTGGAAGATGAGCAAAATCTTAACAACAAATTGACTAAACAAACCAAAGAATGGTATGGTCGTTTGGACAATTTGGATGAAGAAGTTGAACAAGAACGTCAAGCTCGTTCTCGTGCTGAGAAACAGCGTGCTGAACTGTCTCGTGAACTCGAAGAATTGGCAGAACGTTTGGAAGAAGCTGCTGGCACAACTGCAGCACAGGTTGAATTAAACAAAAAACGCGAAGCTGAAATCACCAAATTACGTTCTGAATTAGAACAAGACAATGCTCAACATGAGGCAGTTTTTGCTGATTTACGCAAAAAGCATAATGATGCCCTTAGTGAAATGAATGAACAAGTTGATCAATTGAACAAATTAAAGGCTAAGTAAATTAATCAATAATATTAAAATTTAAATCTTCAATTCATAGCTTGAATTGTTTTACAGGGCAGATAAAGAAGTTCATGATATCCATGATCAATTAAATAATGCTCGTTCTCAAATGGATGAAATTGTTCAAGAAAAGGTAAGAAAAATATTAAATTTAAAACATTAAATTATTCAATGTTAATAATTTCCTTTTTCTAAAAGGCAACCCAAGAACGAATTGCAAAGCAACTTCAACAAAGTGTAACTGATGCACAAAACCAACTTGATGCAAATTACCGTGCAGTGAATGAAGTAGAAGCTGCTCGTAAAAAACTTCAATATGAAAATTCCGAATTGGAACATAAAATTGAAGAGTGTGAATCTCAAGCATCTCAACTTGGTAAAATTAAGACTTCTTTGACCCAACAAATTCAAGATACAAAACGCCTTGCCGATGAGGAAGCCCGTGAAAAGTCTAACTTAATGGGTAAGACTCGTAATCTTGAATTGGAATATGAGAAATTGCGAGAACAAGTTGAAGAAGAAGCTGAAGCAAAAGCAGACATTCAACGTCAGTTGAGCAAAGCAAATTCTGATGCACAAATGTGGAAACACAAATATGAGAATGAAGGTGTTGTTGCTGAAGAGCTTGAAGAACAAAAGAAGAAATTAACAGCCCGTTTAACTGAAGCTGAAGAGACAATTGAATCTTTAAATCAAAAATGTGTCGCTCTCGATAAAACAAAACAACGGCTCTCAGTTGAAGTTGACGAATTGCAAGTTGAAGTTGATCGTGTTACCGCGTTGGCTGAAGCTGCAGAACGAAAACAACGTGCATTTGACAAAATTATTGCTGAATGGAAGTTAAAGGTCGATGACTTAATGGCAGAGTTGGACGCTTCACAAAAGGATTGTCGCGCTTATTCTACTGAATTATATCGTTTAAAAGGTGCTTTTGAAGAAGGACAAGAACAACTCGAAGGTGCTCGACGTGAAAATAAGAATTTGGCTGACGAAGTCAAAGACTTGTACGAACAACTAGGAGATACAACTAAAAATATTCATGAAATTGAAAAAGCTAAAAAACGATTAGAAGCTGAAAAGAATGATTTACAATCTGCTTTGGAAGAAGGTGAAGCCGCCTTGGAGGCTGAGGAAAATAAAACATTGCGAGCTCAACTTGAATTGCAACAAGTGCGTCAAGAAATTGAACGTCGTTTACAAGAAAAAGAGGAAGAATTTGAAAATACACGAAAAACACATCAACGTGCAATGGAATCAATGCAAGCTTCATTGGATGCTGAGACAAAGGGTAAAATTGAAGCTTTGAAAATGAAGAAGAAGTTGGAAGGTGATATTAATGAACTTGAAATTGCCTTGGACCACACAAATAAAGTACAATTTTTTTCATGTTTTTTTTTTTAATTTCTTAACACAATTTTTTGACAGGCAACCGCAGAGGCCCAAAAAACTGTAAAACGCTTCCAAGAACAAGTACGTACATTAACAGCTGCTGTAGAAGAAGAAATGCGTGCTCGTGACGATGCTCGCGAGGCACTTGGAACCTCTGAACGTCATGCCAATGCTCTTCAAAATGAATTGGAAGAATCACGTTCATTGCTTGAACAAGCAGACCGCAGTCGTCGCCAAGTTGACCAACAACTTGTTGAAGCCAAAGAACAATTGAATGAAATCGAAGCTGCCAATTCACAAATGAATGTAATTAAGAAAAAACTTGATCAAGAATTGCAATCCTTACACACTGATTTGGAAGACCTATTGAATGAAGCCAAGAATTCTGAAGAAAAGGCTAAGAAGGCTATGGTAGATGCTGCCCGTTTAGCCGATGAGTTGCGAGCTGAGCAAGAACATTCAATGTCTGAAGATAAGGCAAGGAAAGAGCTTGAAGCACAAATTCAAGATATTCAAGTACGATTAGATGAGGCAGAAGCAAATGCTTTGAAAGGAGGAAAGAAAGCCATTGCTAAACTTGAAGAACAATGTCGTAAAATTGAAAATGAATTAGATGGTGAACAACGTAGACATGCCGAATGCGAAAAGAATAACCGTAGAACAGAACGACGTATTAAGGAGTTAACCTTCCAATCAGATGAAGATAAGAAAAATTATCAACGAACTCAAGATTTGGTGGATAAATTGCAAAATCAAATTAAAGGTTATAAGAGACAGATTGAGGAAGCCGAAGAAATTGCTGCTTTGAACTTGGCCAAATTCCGCAAAGCTCAACAAGAATTAGAGGAGGCCGAAGAACGTGCTGACTTTGCTGAACAAGCTTTCAGTAAATTTAGAGGAAAAGGTCGTGCAGGCTCTATGCCTCGTGGAGGCTCTCTAGCGGTAATTTACAATTTAATTTAAAATAAAACGTACTTATGAATTTAAATTTTAGCCTCGATCATCAGCACAACCACAATTCGATGGATTATCCTTCCCACCAAGATTCGACTTGGCAGGAGAGGATTTCTAAATGTGTAAACGAAAAACATACTTACAATCAACTTAAAAATTAAAGATTTTATTCAAAAAAAAAATTGGTATTGAAGGTCATTTCCATAAAAATGTAACTGTAAATTATACAAAAACTACTGGTTGGTTAAGTTAAATCAAAAAAAAATGGGAGTTGGTCTCGATTTGATTCACATTTAATTATATCAATAATTTTGCCCGCATTTAATGAAGTAGGAGCTTAAAATAATGTTGTTGATGAAAGAATTTTCGTTATTAATTGAAAATAAAAATTATGAAATTAATATAGAATAAAAACAAATTACCAACTCTATAAAAACTTTTACTGAAAATTTAATTTGATTTTAAAATGTCTTTGACTCTAAAAAACAGTGCTTTGTTTTCGCGATCCAGCAGCAATTGCAGATTTAACAGAATCTGGAAGTGAAGCCTGGGAACAGCAAGCCATCGAAATAAACTGAAAAATATTCACAGTAATTTTATAAAGTACAAGAGAAATTTAATTGTAATTTACCTTATAAACAATATTAAAGATGCTCATCATAGACACTCCAATACAAAATGCAATGACTGCACACAAATCAGCAAAATACTGAGGCCATTCATAAATTTCCTTTTCTCGAACGTGCTATTTTTTTATATAAGACTTGTAAGGTCAAAAATTTCATTATTCTCATTTTAAAATCTCACCAAATATCTTTTGTTCGTAAAATAAATTAATAGTTGGCCTTTCATTTCGATTTCTGTGTCACTGACTCCAGTTGATTGTTCCAAAAATGCTTCATAAAGAGTTAGTCTGCAAACTTTAGGACAAGCGCATTCTGTACGATTCATCAAATTCTCTCTGAATATTTAGTAAATCAGATTAAAAAAGACTTATTAAATGAAATGTGTTCTTACTCTAATGAGCCATTCAAAAACATTTTGTATAATTTGTCGTCTTGACAGTCATCGAAGTTATAGCTTCTATTTGTAATGACTGCTCCAAGACAACCTAAATCTCCCGTTGTACTGTTAGCCTCAAAACACTTCCTATAACACTGTTCAACTTGACTCTCTGTTCTACAATATCCATTCCGTTGAAACTGTTTTGCTTGCAGTTTTACATGCATTTCTGTGGAAATCGGCATGTAAAAATAATCAGCACGACCGTCATCAATACAATGATCTATATTTATGGAAGATAAAGCGAATTTTCATTTTCATATAAAAAAAAACAGATCATAAATCAAATTCACCATCAAATTTGTGTGTCGATTCATGTATAAATACGTGCCATCCAAGTGATTTATAATCTTCAACGCTATTGGTTACATATGTTAAGTTAATTGTATATCCAAAGCGCTTTCCCACATTATCGACTGTACTCTGTGGCACTAATGTCGAACATTGGCCGTAAATTAGACTTGTTGTTGAATAGTTTTGCATCACTAGAACAAAATTAATTACATTTTTTACTTAATTAATTACCTTTAATACCTTTTTTATTCAATTGCGCATTTTTTATCATTAAAAGTCCTGATTCCGGTCGAGTCTTAGACATGTTAATATTTCGTAACGCCGGATGTTGACAAATTGTCACAGAAGGATAATGCAAAGATTGGTTCACTCTCAAACTCGTCAAAGTTGCATGAACTGAACTATTCAATTTCAATGTATTGCCAGCAATTATATATAAAACAACAAAAAGATTTATCACAACTAGCAGAACTTTCAATATAAATTCAGGTTCATGACAAAAGAATTTACAAATATTGAATGCTGAGCAATCACATTTACTCTTTTGATCGTCTGATTCTGAGTTTGTCGTATTTTTTTTATTTTTTCTGAATTTAACCATTATCACTGAATTAGAACTTGGTTCGGTCATGAATTCACTCAAACTACTGATGATAGGAACGTTCACATGCATTAAATATTCCTTATCGCTATAAAATAAACTTTTTTTTATCTGAAAGTCGTAAATTTGATAAAAATTTATATGAAATGAGTAGAAAAATAATTTCCCGGAAAATTTCAAGTAAAAAAAACTATTAACTAATATTCGTATATTTATTATTTTTTTCGAAAAATTTTAATAACAATTTGGTATCATTTAAGTTGTGGTAAAAAAAATATTTCTCTTATCATAATGCAACATCTCTGTACTTTCTAAAGTCATCTGTTGAATTTGTACCAATACTCTGCCTGCTATTCGCGCTAATATAAGAGTTGAAATATCCCTGACATCCTGGATATTGATTCAAATACTGATTCATTGGATAATAATAAAATAACGGTTGTACAGGTGGAAAGATACCATATTGGCCGTAATTCGGCGGAGGAGGCCATTGCTGAATTGCATAATTTTGTAATAAATTGATTCCATACAATTTATGATCATTTCGATAAAATGTGTTAATCTTTGTGTTATTAAGATTCTCCAAGGATACACAATTTCGACCCAAATCTTTTCTCAAGTCCTTGGAACATGATTCGATTGTGTGGTATAAAGGCTCTTGTTGTTGGTCTGATTGTGAATTGATCAGATTTGTTAATCTACTTTTCTTTTCGAATTTACTTCTGTTTATCGTTGAATTTGGAGACATTGCTTGCTCGTTTGTATTATTATTATTAAAATTAAAATTATTCATTTTAGAAAAATCATCTTCTTTGGTTTGTTTCATTAAAGATTTTGGAGTAAAAAGAAATCGTAAGTCCAGTAAAGATTGTGTCTTTTTAGCTTAACGAAAAGAAAAAGTAATAATTAAAATTAATTCAATTTCAATTAACTCAAATCAACTTACTAACTGGTACTTGATTTTGTGGGGGTCCAATGTACATTGAAGGATTTAATCCAAAAATACTAGCATTAAATTCATTTTCTGACGAGGAATTTATTGTAGTATCTTGTTCGTGACATGGTAATGTCTCGCCTTGTGGTTCAAAGGCCAAATTATTGAATCCATTGATATTCAAACTTCTCCTACTTCTTCGACTACTGGTACTACGAGTTGAGCCCGACATGGCAATGTTACTTGGAATTGGTGCTGAAATCTGTGCATCTGGTAATGGTGTCGTCAACTGTAATCTATTCGCTAATGACTCTAATTGTGATTTAACACGTTTTTCTGTGCGCCAATTTAGTGCTGTTGGAATGACGCATAGCAATGCAATACAATTTATGACCAGACGTAGAAGGTAACTGACCAATTCAGTGAGGCCATGGATTGATTGTAAGCCCCAATGTTGGGTGATCATGTAAATGACAAGATACAGTTCTGGAATTGATATCACAGCAATGATAGTGGACCAACTGAGTAGACCCCAAGGCAGATTCTGAAAGTAATTAGAATATTTAATGTAATGAAAATAATATGATAAAATTACTTACAGTAGCTAATCCATGGATAAGGATGGTCGATGCAATAAATAAAACAAAGAAACCAGCACATAACAGATATGATGGTGTTGGGAGATTCCCTCTAGCTTCCAATATCCATGATATTTCAATTGAAAATGCAGCTAAATATGACGTCTGTAAAAAATTATTCTAAATTTATTGCTAATACACAATTGAATATACTCACAAGTGACAACACTGCTATAATACAACAATAAATGTAAATATTTCTTTTTGAAAACCATTCCATGTTGCGCTTATTCAAATGTTTCTTATCCATTTGCATGTGCAAATTTATTCAAAGAATTCACCTCAAAAACCATTTATCTATATCTGTTTAAATGAAAGTTAATGCATTAATGATTTGATATAATTTGATTTCAAAACGATTGGTTATTATTAATATCCGTTTAAAGTAATTTAGTTTTTTCGCCCCTTTGAAGTTTTTAATCACAATTCAATTATTTTTTTTCACTTTAATTTGAATCATTATGTTTCACTTTAATGTAGATTGCTTCTATACAGTCAAGGAAAAAAAATTTCAATCATTAAATCATTTAATTTTTTTTTTTTTTAATTTGAACTTTGACTAATAACCACTCAAATTACAATTCATTCTGATAATACGTTGATTGTAATTTTTTTATGACGAATTAAATTTTGGGACATGTTTCACAATATTTTGAGAGTTTTTATTTTTTTAAATTAAATTACACAGTCAATCCAGAATTCTATTAATTTAAAGTTTTTAGTTACATATTTTTCTCACACACAAATCCATGCTCATCTTTGCAATTGCATTATTCATAGTAAACATCATTGTTGTTTTTTTTATTTCTTTTTCATAATCATCTGAATTTAAATTCATACATTAAAAAAAATATGAATGAAAAATTAAAATTATGTGAATTTTTTTTTTAATACAATAACGTGGTAAATTTTCATTACTTTCATGAAAAAAAAATTAATGATGTTCACTTTCTGCTTAAATAGAAGTGTTTTCGCTAAAGTTTACTTTCAATGATTTTTTTTTTTCAAATTTATATGAATTAAATTTCATTCCATAGAAAAGTGAAAAAAAAAAACTTTTCATTCTAAACTGATATTGTTGTGACGAGTTTCAACTTAAAATGTAATAAAATTATTGTTGTAATAAAGTAGTTTCAATCAAAATATTCAAATTTAACTTGACACATGTAACAAAATTAAGTTGAAGAATTGAATATGAATCGACAAGTTTTTATTTTAATGATACTTCAAATTGAAATGAGGAAGATGTTGTTTAGACCAGCCATCGTAAGCAGGTTCACTATGAGTTATTTTAATGTCGTTTTGGTAAAAAAAAAATATTACATGATTAACTTGATATTCCACTTGACACATTTATATTGTTATGGAATTTGATTTTTATTTTTTTTGGTTCATATTGTCATAGTAGAATTAGAAAAAAGGGAATATTTTTTAATTTTTCAGTTTTTTTTTCTTAATCGCAATACATTTTTTCTTATCAGTTCTTGTGTTTATTGTACTTGCATGTATCATAAAATAGTGACACAGACAAAAAAAAAAAAGAAAAATACCTCTTGTAATTCGCTCCATTTATAATTAAGCTGTAAATAAACTCGTTACACATATTCTGTCTTAAATATAAATCTAAATAATTTGAACAGAAAGAACTGATTATAGGGTCAATTTCCTTGCTATCGTTAAAGTAACCGATTAATCGCCTCCACTAGAAATATTGAGTTAAGAGAAAAACTTTCTTCTAGGAGTTGTTTTTTGTGTAAAAGTTAATAACTTTCCCTTCGATCAAAATTTTGAGTTTCATACAAAATTTTTATAAGGGAGACCGTGAAAAGTGTCGTATAATTTCGCAGAAATACATACAGAAATCTTGTACGAAAGGGGAAAAATTACATGACGTTTCATCTTATTTCTGCTCATCATTTTCTTATCAGAACCGTAAAAATCAATATTGAGAGAAATTTAGCTCAAAAGTCATTGGTCGTCAAATTGACTATTGGCGCTTAATGGGTTAAGTCCACCTATCGCTCATTTCATTACGTAAAAGATCTCATTGTCTATAAAAATTTTCCAATTTTAAGTCAATTAAAAAAAAGTGATTTTAATAAAAATAACTTGAAATACACAGCATGCGGTAGAGGGCTATGAAAGGTAGACGGTTTCACGACCCTATTAAAGGCTATAATTAATTAATGCATGGTTTAATATTTATGAATTAATAAAACAAATAATTAAAATTCGTTTATCCAAGCGTTCATCAAAAAAATTCTATCAGATGAATGAAAATCAAGTTATAATTATGTATGAAGCGAGAAAGAAAGCATATGATTAAATTAATTAGCACACCATTTAACTGTTTACAAAATTAACTGTAACATTTATTATTATTATGTTATGCTTTAAAATGTATCTAAATGTTTATTGTTAATGTATATTCAAAGAAAAAACTTTTTTCTAATATTATTCTAATATTATGATTTTAATTTTGGTTGAAAAATTCAATTTAAAAAAATGTCTCTTCGATTATAAAAACATAACGGTAACTGCATGTCCAAAACCGCATTTTTGAATATTTATAACAAAGCAATGAATTCCATTAAGCAGAAACAACAATCACATACCATAATAGTAAATAAATCGTCAAATATTAATAAAACATAATAGTTAATAAAATGTCATACTTTATAAAAGAACAGGCCTTGAATTAAGCCAACGCAGTATTGAATGTTAATGCATGGGATTGAAATTTGTCGTCAATCTCTGTAATGGTGGAAAGTTATGAATCATAAAATAAAATTCAAATTACATGCATAAAAAAGTTATTAGTGTGTAAAGTAATTTTTTATCCTTGTAATTCTCCTTTGCATTTGAAAAGACATTGAAGTCAGTTAAAACAAAAAAATATTCATCATTGTTCCACCCCATCATTTTTTGTTAATTTTGATTTTGAAAAGGTAATTTGATGATGACAAGAACATATAAGTTAAAGTGGTAATAATTGTTCGAATTGATCAATTAACAATGAAAAAATTAAAACTTCTCATTGAGCTGTCGCGACATACATGTCGATTTATTTGAATTTTGACTATATTTAATTTAATCAGGAAGTACGTTTTGAAATTTTAATACTCCATTCAATCACGTCTCAAGAAATCAAATATGAGACTGTTTTGACTTAAATATATTAGTCATTATATTTCATATAAAATTGAGGTTGAATACAATGCATTAAGATATCTCTTCTTTTTCTCATCCTATATTATTTTCATATTTATTCATCACTTGTTACCAAAATAAATTGATGTAAGTTGTGAACTCATTCACGTATTTTTGTCTCTTTTATTCAAATCACCATAAAAGTGTATGTAAAATTCTTTCCAAGCACACATTAACAGGAGTGGTATAAGAATGATTTATAATTAATTTATTTGAAGTGAATTTTTTCCATATCTCATCTCAGTTTCTTTAACATACAAAATACTTTTAAATGGAAGTGACTCATAGACATTTCTTCACTTTAATATTTTTTGTTGTCAAGACGTGAGTTGAATCTCCAAGAAATTTTCATGTATATTACAACAAGAAGACAAAACGTTATTTTGAATATGATTATAAATTTTGAATTGTGAATTCCATAATAAAATTTATGACGATTAAATTTTGTGTGGTTTAAAAATAAATATTACGATATCAAACATTTTCATATTAAATTCAATTCGATAAATGTTTGCGTTGGATTGAGAATTTACTTTTACACTAACGTTTTGCTTAGATTCAATTCAATTTTATTTAATTTAATTTAACAAAATTTTCAAATATATAATTGGATATTTAATAACCTTTTTTAAATTTTTAATTAAAATTCTACAATAGACTTCGATTAAAATTTTCTTATAGAAGCGACGAACCTGTTAACCGCACGAGTGACTAAACTAAACTAAATGAATGAATTTAATTCAACGTAGTAGAGAGAACTACACACGTAAATATGGTTCATTCATTATTATTATCATTTCTTTTATTTTTATTTAAGACATTCATTACCAACTTCTTTTCATTTGTTTTTAGTGAGAATTTATCACTAAATTACTTGATAATAATAAATTTGTGAAGAATTTTTTTGGATAAATATATAGAAGAAAAAAAAATGTGGAACGGTCATTTTTTGAAAATTTGACCATGCTGGAAAATTCTGGTCTCAATGATTAGTGACATTAACATCAACGGACGGACAGCATGACCGAGCACAATACTCGCATTTTTTTCTAAACTGTCAGAAATGCGCTCCAAACTAAAATTAATCAACTGCCAATAAATTTAAATACATTTTTTTTTTCATTTTCATTCCATTTTCATATTCAAATAATTTTATTTACCATTTTTGTTTTTATCTGGATTTTCTCAAAAGTTTAATTTGTAAACAAAAAAAATCTTAATTAAAATTAAAATAATTAAAACAAACAAAAGAATTTTCACTTCAATTCAATAAATAATGCAATTCAGTATTATTGCATCACTGTCATATTTTATTAACACTAAAAAGGTCATCTAAATAAATATCAAATTTTACATCAACGTATACAAAAAAAAATATTTCACAGCTGTTTATTATTACTTTGTTTTATCAATTATTATTGTAAAATAGTCTGAGGAAAAGTCCTTGGTTACCCAATGAAGTATGTCGAATAGAGCTACAACTGTTGTTACAATGTTAGGCAAACCGAAAAAACGTCAATTGAAGTAAGACATAATTTTTTACATTATCAATAATTTTATGTTTAAATTCGGTCGGGAAAAAAATGTTTTGTAATAAAAAAATAATATGTCTAATTTGCAGTTCAGTTCGTTCTTTGTGGAAAGCCTTGGCGTTTTTGATGCTCGTCTCAATTGGTTATAACGAGTTCTTGATTAACCTCCTTCAAAGTCTTAAATGGAGCAATATAAATTGTCAATCATCAAATTGTACTCGAATCTTATTTGTTGCTGACTCACAAATTCTTGGTGATACAAATGATTATTCGTGGATATCAGCAGTTGCAAATTTCGATAGTGACTGGCATCTGAAAAAGACATTTTCACATGCTTTTGCACATGCACGACCTGATGTCATTTGTTTTCTTGGTGACATTTTCGATGAGGGCTCATCTGCCGATGATACACAATATCAAAGGTATTACGAGAGATTTAGGGAAATCTTCCAGATGACTGTCGATGACAGAGAAGACTCGCCTCAAGTGATTATTGTGCCGGGTGACAGTGATATTGGTCAGTTTGGTGGAAATAGTCCCAAAGTTAATCGATTTAGAAAAATGTTCTATGAAAAGGAAATGTGGCTCGGAAAAGGAAACATCATTTTTTATAACATCAACAGAATCACACACGAAATGCCATCATATGACAGTGATAACAAGCATGACAATTATACAAGAATTTTTTTGAGTCATCTTCCGATCCTTGAATCAGACGAAAAATTCTCAAAAAAGGTGAATATTAAAGATAACAAATTAACTAAATCATTTCGAAAAAGGAATCGTATTAAATCCAAACAATTTGCAGCAAAGGTATTTTCAAAAGAAAAAAGTTTTAGCAAATATTGCACAGGGCTTTTATATTACACTAATTTAAATTTTTTTTATTGCATAATATTGCACATAATTCAATTAACGGTTTTTCAAACACATTTTAAAATTTTAATTTTTTTTCATTAACACTTTTAGGCTTTAGAAACATTCAAACCTCACCTGATATTTTCTGGTCATCATCATCAATCGCTTATAATGAAAACAAAACTGAAGCGCCTTCATTCTCCCGAAATTCCAAATTCATTGAATAATGATAAGAAAACGGCATATGCAATGAACAAATTCAATATTGATGACATTTTTGAAAATAATGAAGTGTTAGAAATTTATATCCCAACATGCTCGTATCGAATGGGAGAAATGGACATTGGATTCGGATATGCTGTGTTAGATAATCGAAATTTATTTTACACTGTTCTCTGGACAACTCAACGTTTTTATCAACTAAGTTTTTATCTGTTCCTTTTATTTATTGTAGTTTTCTATATTTTAGTTATAAAAATTCCTGACATGATTGTTTACATTGGAAATCGATTAATTGGAAGAGAGAGTTATAAAAATGATCGGCCATATAGGTATTTGCCACTTTAAAGAATGCGACTTAAAGAGAATAAATTTAAATCTTCTTAAGATAACACAGTGATATTTTCTAGTTTTAAATTTAATAAATATTTGACTAGTTTTCATTTTGAATTAATATTTTTTATTATTTAACTTAATTTTAAGTGCTTGCTTCTCCATTCAAATCCTTCAATTTATCAATGATTTTCATGAGATCTTCATCTGGATTTGATCTCTTCTTCAATACTTCCAATGCACTTTTATTGTCACCAAATGCCATCCAAACAATGGCAGCACCTTCAAAATTTCCACAATAATCCAGATATTTTGTCCATTTTTGAACAATATCTTTAAAAATTGGATCATTTTCACTTTTTCGCATCTTAGCAATTGCCATAGCTTCAGTGTAATTATTTGATCGACACAATACTGAAATAGCATCATTGACATCATAGCAACACAAAAAATAAGAAATTGCCTTTAAGACGAGACCTTGTTCAACACATTGATGTGCAAATGCTAGACATGTGTTTCGCCAAAATGTATGTGAAATAAATGGGGCAACTGCAATGTACTCTTCAGTCAGAGTTTTTTGGGAGATTTTTTCCAGAATAACTGATTTAATGTCCATGGTGAGCATTGGTAGGGTTAAAAGACCAACACTTTGTGCGTTAGATGCAATTTGATGGGAGTACTCTTCATTCAACAAAGATTTAACGACGTTTTGCTCTGAGGAGAATAACTTTTCATGTCGCAGCTGCCACTTTTTATCGTCATCTTCTTTTGATTCAATGAGATTTTTTAACATTCCAATGGGATCACGATTCAGTTCACGAGGTGTTAGGAAAAATATACTGGAATAGTTGAATTGAATGCTGGAATCTTTTTTGTTTTTGTCTGACTTTGCAATTGATAAATCCTTTGTGTTTCCTTCGACTGTCAAACACACAGCGCTTTGTTCACGTAAGTCATTTTGATCACTTTTTGAAGTCTCATCTAAATGTATTTCATTTATCCCATTTATGACTTCTTCTTCTGTTCTGTTTATGGAATTTTCTTGATCTTTCAAGCTTCTTTCCAATCGCTTCTGAACCAGCAAATTTTTTTTCTTTTCTTTTTTTGCTTTTTTTACAACATTCGCTTCGTCAATTGATGCCATAAGTGGTTTAGCTGCATTCTTGTTTGACCGCCTGCTGAAATCAATACTCGTTTCCTTGTAATTATAGATCGTCATCATAAAGTTTGCTCCTCCAACAATGATCAAGTCATCATTTGTTGGATAAAAAATTGCAGCAAACGTGTCTCGTTCAAATGTTGCTACGTTTTCCTCAGCACTGCTATTTGTATCATTGGTATTCCAAATCCGGACAGTACAATCGCTACTTGTCGATACTAAAAGTTCCGGATTCTTTAAGCTCCAACTCACCGAAGTGACACCTGATCTGTGGCCTTTAATCTTTTGAAAAGTAATTTTTTCTTTCGATTCAATATGCAAAATTGTAATTTCATGATCAAATGATGCAACAGCAAGTTTATTAGTGCTAAAGCAAAAACCACTAATCAGTTTCGATCCAACTTTCTGTGAGTAAAATGGAGTGAGTGTTGCATCCGAGAGATCTGCAAGGTGTACGGTGCCATCAAAACATCCAATTGCGAGATATTCTTGTGATGCGAGAGTGCTTGTCACATTTTGAAAGTGTTTGACTTGAGTAGGAACTAAATCATAAAAAAATTATTATATATTGAAGAAATTTATTTTAATTTGAGTGTCCTTACCAAATTTTCCATTACCGTTTTGTGGATAGTACACTAAATGGGATGCCTTTCCTGCGAATCCACAACAAAATAAATGCCAAGTTGGCTCTTCAGACACTTTTGTTGTAAATTTTGCCCATGTAACTGAATAAACATCTTTGCTAAAGAAAGGTTTCATAATTGTTGGACAATTTTGTAATTTTGTAGTGTCAAAAATCCCAATGCGACCTTCACGGGTGCTAAATGCTAGTAAATTTTCTTTTTCAGGATGCCATGCAACAGTCAAAACCTGACTATGGACTTGGTTAGCCATTCCGTCCATAAAAACATAATTTTCATTGAGTTTAGAGACATTTAACAATGAGATTCTCTTATTACATGCTATCGCAATGACATTTGGATCAATTGGATTAATAGAAAATTGATTGATTCGAGAGTTTAATGTTGAATATTCCTTAATTGGATTCTTTTCACTTTGCAGATCCAAATTAATGATTGTACTGTGCAATGAAATCGCCCAAACATGCTCAGTATTTAAATCGACTGTTAAATGCATAATTAACTTAAGTGAATACTCTGACTTGGATTTGTGAATTGAGAGCTTTCCTTCGCCACGATATTCGATATCCCAAAGAAGAATTGCACCCTGATGATCATTTGTTATGATTGTAAATGGATTCAACCATTTTGCAGAAAAATAAAAGTTTTTTGAATTTTGTTTATGATAATTTCCTGATGCAAATTGAATTTTATCCAAAGCACAGCCTTTTTGAGCATCCCAAACCCAAAATTTTGGTTCAGATGCAGATGATAACAGCAAAATTAAATCATCATTTTCAACTAAATTATCAGGAACTTCATTTGTAACGCCATTTTCCACACTTTTAAAATCATCCTCACGACTCGGGGCTTCACTTGTATCAGAAAATGAATCGGTATGTGCTTTTTTACCAGTCTCCACTTCTTTAAAGTCAAAATTTGTTTCAGTCACACACTCTTTTGTAACTAACATGTCTTGTTTGAGTGCTTGACATGCTTCAGCGAAATCAAAACCTTCTTCATTCATATTTTCGATTACTTCGTGGATTGTGTTCGTGCACGTTGGAACTTCTGACTCAAAATTTGCATCATTTCGTTTCTCTGTAATAACTCCGAATTCAGTTTCCGGATCGTTCGACGTGTACATGTCAAATAAATCTTCTTCCTCAGCCGGAACCTGGGAAGTTTTCATCCAATCTAACGATCGAATTTCACTGTCGTGACCACGCATTGTATGTATAACTGTCATATCTGCAAAAAAATGAAAAATAAATTCAATTATGTCCAATTTAATTGAATACTCACTTTTAATTGACATGACAATAATAAGTCCATCTTTGGTTCCTGCCCCAATTATATTGGCATCATATGGAGAAACCTTTAAGACAGTAAAAATATGTTTTTTGCCTATTTCTGTATTAACTTTGTAAGTATTTGATGCAACACAATAAATAACGAATCGATTTCTACTTGCTGAAACAACTTTTTTATTTAATGTAAAACAAATGGGAAGTGGATCTAAATAGTCTCGATCGCGATCTTTGCTTTGTTTTGACTAGAAAACGCAAAACAATAATTATAATTATAATTTAACTGAAAATCAATGTACTTAACCTTTTCAACATGTGCCGAATGTCCATAAACTGGAATTTTCTTATCCAAATCAAAAATATAAATATGCTTATCCTCTAAACTACATGCCAAATACTTGGTTCGACTAAAATCCAGATCACAGTCAATTGCTTGTACTCTTGGGCCAATTTCCATAACAAATGTGTTAATATCACCATTTTCTGATGTTTTTAAGCACACAATATGGGAAAAACTTATGTAAACAAAAGTTCCATCCGGTGTTATAAGTGCACAGTTTGGAATTTGAAAATTCGCTGTCGGAGGGACTCGATACAAGTTCATTTTATCTTATTTCAAAAGTTTTTTGTTAATTTAAGGCAGACAATATCTTTTTATATTATTTTAAGTTTTACTTAAATCACAACTTTTTAAATTGTAAAACGCTCCAAAAATGTGAAGTTATTTTTGTTTGAATGTCAAAAACATGTTTCAATTGAAAGTGAAATTGCAGTGCCGTGTACCGTTTTTTTGGAATTTCAACCCCGTTAAAGAAGTCAATTTAAAATTTCTGAAAAAAAGGCATGAATTTTTTTTTTAATTTTAATTTTATTATGAATAAATTCTAAAAACTGTATGAAATTAAAATAGAAACTAATAATCACAAACATTCTGGCATCAAGTTCATTTTTGAAAATTCCGTTTAATTTTTTCTTAGTTGATTGGTTAATAAATTATTTACAATTAATTCTGCTATTCTGCTAATATTTTTTTGGTATAAAAATCGTCTATTAAAAATCGGGTACAATTTCGTCAGAATTTGGAGCAGTTTTTCGTAACCAGTATTCTGAGAACGAAATATATGCTGCCACAGCCAAGCCAATGATAGCCGCGATTGAAGGTGAATTTTGGAATATGATACAAGTTGCAATTGTAAGACCTCCATAAGTGATATATCGAACATAATTCGCATAAGTAGTTCTTCGTTCATTTGTCATATCAGTACAAAGACCGTCCTTGAGATCATATCCTTCTGCACATTTCAGACAAAGATCTGGTCCATCGCCTGTACAACCATCACATGAACGATCACATTCTAAAAAAGATTAATTTGAGTTTTATTGATACATTTAAAAAGAAATCAAGTTCAAAATTTACCTAAACACGAATGTGATCCCTCGTTATTGACACAAAATTGATTTTTTTTACATGGAGGGGTTTTTCTCAGACATTCATCAATATCTGAGCAACCTCCATCATTATCTCTGATCCAACCGGCTTTGCATCCCATGCAATTTTTCGATCCAGGACCCTTACAACCTGCATCATCACAAGCCATATGGCATTTACTGCACAATAATTTTGAGTCATCTTTAAAAGCCTCATAATACCCTTTGTCACATGCAAGACAGTTTTCACCAGAATAACCGGCATCACACAAACATTTTCCATTACCTTTTCTTGTACCATTTCCTTTACAAACGCCATTTCCATTGCAATCCGAACACTTTTCACAATTAGGACCAAAGAAACCTTCCGGACAACACACTTTTGCTTTTTCAATACATAAAAATTCGTATAACTTCGGTAGCTCCATTTGTTGTTTCCACCATTGCTCAATAAATTCTTCATATTCTTCGAGTAAAGTGTGACATTGCACATTCCCTCTCGTCACATCCTCACACAACCTCTCCTGAATCTCCACCAACCTCACTTCACTGTATTTATATTTTCCCATTTTTTCTTCTTCATACGCAGTGTCACCCCCTTCATATTTGCCTCGACTAGTCCGTTCCATACCAAGTTCGAACGATTTAACGAGTGTACTGCAAGCTTTACATGGCGGTAACTTTTCTGCTTTTAGTCTTTCTTTTTTGTTTTCAACTAAGGTTTTTGGAGGTAATTGTTGAGCATAAGCGGCATTTTCCAGGAATAAAATATCCAAAATTATCGTCAAAAATAATTCAAAGCACAATACTTTCATAGTCGGAAGTTTTTTCTTTCAATCGATTATTGAAATGCCTTGTTTTGAATGAAAATCAATGATTTTCAAGTAATTAATTATGTGTTATGGAAGAAGAGATTTTATATTTTAAGAGTTCAGTTAAAAAAATGTTTAATTTTCAGAAATATTAAAAAAAATTTACAGTAAAATGAGTTTTTCAATCTAAATCGATGCTCGTCAGCTGGAAAACTGACGTGGTTTTGATGTTTCATTTTCAGCTAATTCAAAGTTTGAAATGAAACGTGAATTTGAAACAAGGCACGTGGTGAAACCGTTGATATTTTTATTATAAGAAAATTGCATTGAAAAATTGGCTATTCGACCTGTGACCACAATGAATGTTACATTTCACAGATAAAATTCATAAATTAAGTTGTTAAAGTGAAAGTATACAATTATTATGTGCAATTGCACATAGATCTCACATAAAATGACTATGAAAATGGTAATTTTATGTTACAATTTATCTCTTTAAATTCAATGCATGCAATCGAAGGTGAACAAGAGAAATTTTGTAATATAATTGTCTATTTTATAATGATTGTCTCCAAAATGCACGTCACGTCTGTTTTTTTGTCATTATTTTATTTCATAATATTATTGTTGTTTTTTTCCTTTCATATTCAAATGATTATGTTTATAATTGATTGCTTTGGAGTTAAAAAAAATTATGACACAACATAATGACAAATAAACAAATAAAAATAGAAAAAAATAATCGAATAGTAAAAAACGTATGAAATAATCGCATGCATTTTATTATTATTATTTTTATTACCTATTATTTCACATATTATACGAATACATTCATACCATATGAAAAAGCTAATGTTGTTGCAGTAAAACGTTAATCTTTAATTTTTGCCTTAAATTGAACTAATGTCACGTTTTTTTGATGTCTTATATTATGTAAACGAACTAACAGTATTTTTTTGTCTAAGGTTTAATTGAATTGGTTTTTCTTAACAAATAATTCAAAGTGCGGTTAAATTATAAAGAAGGTCATGGACAGCCATCAAAACGGTCTTTTGGACGTGGGTGTGGGCGTGGGACCAAAAATCAAGTTTAATCGTCAAATTAATCTTCAAATTTTAATGATCTCTTTTCCTTGAAATTTTTTACTTACTCAAAATGAATTGTGCCCTGCAGTCATAAATAGTTGAAGCAATAAAAGTAACCTTACTGACCTCATCTCTTTTTGTAGATGTAAAAAAATGCTACTGAAATTGATTTTTTTTTCAATGTCTAAGGTCTAATAAAGATAATTTGTCAAGAAATCAACATTTTATGATAAAATTTATGGTTTTTAAAATAAAATTAATTCCGATAACTGTTATGTGTTAATTTAATTTAAATAACGGCGATAAGACATGTGATGTGATACAAAAAGAAGTGAAATTTAAATATTTAATTTTTCATACACACACACATTTGCATATTAATTTTCACTTCTGATATACTTTACATTTTTTTATCTTTAAATTTTATATGCAAACAAGTTTGTTGATCATCATCAAAAAATAATATTAATTGTCATCTTCCGAAAGTCCAAGCATAAATAAAAAAAAAACCATTCACCTTTTAAATTTTTTTTACATATTTTGTATAAAATTTTCACTTTATTTAAATGTGTTTTTTTTTTCTGTTTTGATTTTTTTTATATCAATTTTATATAAAATTAATTTCACATTTCACCTAAAATTATAGATTTGCTTGAACATTTTCCAGGTAAACGGTTTATCTTGTACGACCAACATTGTCAATTTGTGATTGCAGATTTGTGATCACTTCACGGGGAACTTGATCTCCCAAAATTTGGAATAAATCGACACGTTGTGATCCTGGTATGTTTTCATATGCACCTAATTCGATGCCTTCTTGAACCTTTTTGATACGAAAATTTATTTTTAACATTCCATGCTCTTGCTACATGTAAAAAATAGAGGTAAAAAACTTACATTTTGAATTTGAGCTCCTGCTGGAATAAGTTGTTGGCTTTGTGCTTGTTTAATTGCCTCATTTGTAAATTGAGCACCATCTTTTTGTGGGAAAGCGTTGATGTACGCAATCAAACACAAAACAATTAGGTATTTCATTGTTTTTTTTTGTATTGTTTTCTACCAAGGAAAATTTTAATTTAAATTTAAATAGTACAAGACAGTTAACGTCTTTTCTCTTGATAGTTATTGAACCAACAAAGATATAACCGGCATCACGACATGCTTTTATATAAATTTTGTGTATGCATGTCGTTAAAAATTGGTTACCCCTACCCGCGAAAGTTGTACACTTATAATAAAGATGAATCTGGTTTTTTTTTTTGTTAAATATTTTCAATGCATTTTATATTTGTTTAGCACAAAATTAATTGACATTAAAGCGTATGCTGTAATCAATCAGATGTTAGTGTCAGTTCGTTTACATGCCCATTCATGCTCAACATAAGACTTAAAAAGTTTATTTTGAACTTTTAGTTGCAACTGAATTTACGGTTCTAAAATTTTAAAGCAGTCAAAATGTATTTAGTTTTTAACAATCGGAGAAAGTTTCTTTCTATCCACATTATGAATTTTATCACTCAAATATACATTTTGTATTGTGTTAATCCTATGGATAAAAAATATACAACATGTAACTGCTTTGATTGTAAAAAAATACAAATTCTAACCACTGAACGGTTTAGAAAAGTGCATTTCAATGGGACTTGATTCATTGACATGCCAAGTTGCAAGGATTAACTTAACTTTTAAGAGTCTAAAGCCAAATCTTGAGCCCAATCTGAAAACTTTTGAGTTGATGATTGACAATTCCAGACTCAAAATGGATCAAAAATGTGTTACAGAGTGACGGTCGACAAACCATCTCTAAAAGAGCATTTTTCTTATTAAATGCTCTTAAACTTAGAACATTTAACTATTAAATTATTAAAAATCATCAAATTTCATACGAATTGTATTTCAATACTCAATAGCTCATATTTGAAATGCTGATATTGGTATATTTTCTCGTAACAAAAACAAAAAACACACTCACACGACTTAATTTTTGTCTGAAGCATAGTAAACTTGCATACTATCGATGTCTTGTATTGTTTCGGAATGAAATTAAAAAAAAAAATTGAATGGTTATTTTCAATTTGACCAAAAAAATGCAAGTTTTTATAATAATTATGCTCAAATTAAGGTGGATGGACGACGACACACCGTCTGACTTCCGATTGTTATAATTTTTTGCTTGGAACTGCATTTTTTTTTCGTCGACACCTCATTATCGGACGAAATATTTATTACTTTTATTCGTAATTAACAACTTGAATGAAAAAGATCCTCAAAATTTTAAATTATAATAATTGGAACAAAAAATGTTTAAAAAATTCTTTGTAATTGTTTTAATAGGATCATTTTTGAATCAATTCAGTGGAAGTAAGTGATTTTAAATTTAATAAAATTTGTTCAATTGTGACTAAATCTGAATAATTCATAGGTCCAGTTGAATTAATTACTGACCCAGATATCGACGGATCTGGTTCTGGTGACTTCTTATTGGATATTACAATACCATCACAAGAAGGAAGCGGAGATTTTGAAGGTAGTGGTCAAAGTATCATACAAAATTCAAACGTGTTTAAAGATATTCAAGATCAAAAAGAGATTGATCATGATTTTTCTAATGAAACTGTTGTCGTAATTGAACTAGCTGAGCTTAACAGTAATAATATAAATAATAGAACAAATGATGATGAGAATTTAATGCAATCAATGGAAAAAGATGATGAGGCAACAACATTAGGACCTCCTCCTGAAGTCACTTCTTTGAATGTACTTGAGCAAATTTTACATGATTTTTATTATATGCACGAAGAAGAGTCTACGACAATTAATCCACTTTTCAAACTCACTTCTTCAAATTTATCAAAGGCAGTCACTCAACCCATCCAAGTGTTTGATGTGAAATATCATAAAGCACCTCCCGAAGAACAAGAATCACCCAACAAGATATTTGATGTGACTTACCATCATGTAACCTCCAAAAATGAAATCAAAATTAAAAATAAACCTGCTCCTAAAGCTAAAAGTAAAAAAACGAAGAAACGCAAGAACAAAAAAACAACAATTGATCCATTTGCTGACCAAAATCCAACAACACCATTTCCAGAACAAGAAAAAATTGAAGTCGTAAATTACAAATTTAATTTAACTCTCGATAATGATGAGTCGGAAACAACGATTGGACCTTTCTAAATAAGTTATTCAAATATTATTAATATAATTTGATTTAAATCTGCATAGTTTTTTGCTTTATTTGTGTATATGATTTATTTTACAATACATTTAATATGTAAATATTTAAATACAATAATATTCTGTTTTAATGTTGTCATAAATTTTTTGTATTTTTTTTTTAATGTGAGATAAATATTTTAATAATAATAATAATTAATAATACGGTATATTTATAGAGTTTTTGTTTAAAATCATCATAGTTTAAAATAAATTTTAATTTTAATAATAAACAATAATAAGAATTTTTTTTTGATTCGAAAAAGTTTTTAAGATCCCAAGCTTTTATATTTATTAACATTATTCAGGATAAGCTAAGATATCTTACTTTATTA